>KN471722.1:57448-91210 GCA_000787095.1 Periophthalmodon schlosseri
TTTCCACTTTTCCCACTGTATCTTTGCTCTTCTGTCTGTCCACCTCTCCTCTGTTGTGTCTACCATCACAGCCTTCCATGACTTCCTGCCAACAACTTTTTCTATCTTTCACCAAAGCTTTGTTTTTCTTCTGTCATTGTCACCCAGGCACAGTTGTGTAAATTACAGTTACTATTACATGTGGCCATAAGGGTTGCTTACAAGTTTGCATCTTTATAAAATGCTGTGCCTTTAAGAATTGATTAACCTTGAAAATTACTCTGTATTTAGTCCCAACTCAATCGTATTATTGAGTTTAAAATCGCCATGGAACTATCCTAGAGAACTATGCTGCAGAAAGGTGGGTGACAGTGGCTCAGTGGTTAGAGCAGTTAAAGCGCTGGTCTTCCAACCTGCTCAGACCAAATTTTGTTGTTGTGTCCTTGGACAAGACACTGCACCCACCATGCCTAGTATGAATGTGGTGTGTGTGCGTGATCACCATGAACTTGTGCTAGAGAACTGCAGAAATTGGTTGGAATTTGGGGTCAAAAAGTTTCCCCAATACCACCAAGTTGATACAGGTTGACGATATTAATAATTGTTAAAATATTAGGGGAACCGTTTGTTTAATAAGATATGTTTTTTGGGAAATAAAGCCAGTTTCATTGTGAGACCCATAACATCAAGACGTCAAGGAGGAAAAAAACTAGATATCTACTCTGTTTGGCACTTTGTTTGCATCAGTTGTATGCAAAACTAACTACATGCACATTATATTTGTATCTTTTTTTTTTTGTCTTTCCTCTCACAGTATCCTGTCAGATCGGGGGTGCCTGCGACAGTTGTCAGGGGAGCCCGGTAAAGGGGGCCATGAGAAGGTTGACTTGGAGGTGCAGCGTGGCCTGGAGGACAGTCTGGCTGTGGAGGCTTATGAAAGGAGGATCAGACGACTCGAGCAGGAAAAACTAGAACTCAGCCGCAAATTACAAGGTGAGAATGATGAATTAATTGTAACACTTTATAATAACTACACTTTTAATAGAATTAATAAAGCATGAACAACTACTTGATTCATAATGACCTGTAGATGGCAGATGTGAAACTTGTTCCCTCCCGCCCCCTCCTCTCCTCTGCTCCTTCTTCTGTCAGGCCAAAGCCGGCACACTATCAGACAGCAATAACATAGATAGCATCTAGTGGTGGTATGTGAGAATACAACATAGACAGGTCAGCCAGTCTGATTACAAATGGCAGCTTTAAGTCTTTGTTCATGCTTTATTAAAGCTAATTAAAGTGTTCTTATAAAGTGGTAGCAACAGAATATATCAACTCAACAACTTGGTTGGATGGTTTCAGGGGTGTGCCAGACATGTTCTAAGCCTGTAATTATGGGCACATGTTTGTTTCATTGGTTCATTGTTTTCAGAAGACAAGTGGCTTTTCAGAGGTATTGTACTGTCAGACTTACACAGCTGTAACAACATTGTGTGGGATTTGCATAATGTGTCATGCCCATTATGGAGTCAATAGACTCATTCATTTTCTATTTATGAACGTATTTTGTATATCTGATGATTGAAAAATAATAGATAATAAACTGACCTTGAGTATAACATGGAATATCTAGACCTGAATTCACCTCACATAATATTTATTGCTCTTTGAATAGATATAGCTCATTGGGTTATTCATTCATATTTTATTTTCCCTTGTTACTGTGCAGAATCCACTCAGACGGTGCAGGCCTTACAGCACCCGTCCGGAGACAGTCCCATCAACCTCAACAAAGAAGTGGAGATCAGGAGCCTAAAGAGTGAGATCGACATCCTCAAGAAGCAAATAGCAGGTTGAAAATCACTTTTACTATTTACTATTTAAGAAGAAGAAACTATTTAGAATCTTGGAACATTACTTCACAATTATTGACACAAGAAAAAATGAATAACATTTGATCGATTTTCATTTAGAGAGTCCATATTTTTTGCTTTAACTACATAATGTAAGAAGGGACTTGTATTGTATTGAATTGTAATATTGTTTGTAAAATGTGCACGTTTCTTTCTATATTTATAACATTAATTTAGGATCACATGCTGTTGTCTCTAATGGGCTTACAGTAATATGATTTACATTTTCTCGCCTTTTTTTATTCCTTTGTTTATTCATTATTTTATATTTTTACCATTTCTACATGTGTCTAGAATATCTCTATATAAATAAAATGATTTGTCCATGATTATTTGTTTCTGCTAGACTCTGGTCAGCTGGAGAAGCAGTTGGAAGACGTGACATTGGCGCGCAGAGACCTGGAGGATTCGTCCAAACACATCAAAACTCTAGAGAAACAGATGAGGAGCATGACACAGGAGCGGGACGACCTGCACAAGGTACAGCCCCGAAGGTCCCAAAGCACCAAAGCACCAAACCCCAGAGTTTAATGATGTAACCATGCATTAAACCAGGCCACTTATTCAGAAACTGGTTCAGATGCATTTTACATATACTGGGATCCTGTACAATCCTATGCAAGTGTGCAATGATGAGTTTACTATATTGATACAGTGGGATTTTTGTTTTCATATGATCAAGTACAGTGCATCAACTTGTATTATATTATTGTATTATATTGTCTTTTAGTATATACATTAAAAACGAATATGAAAACATAATAATAAACTCTGCATAGTGTGGCAGAATCCATCATATCTGCAGTGCTAGATTTTTATTTTTTTGCCCCAAAATTCCTGTCAATTGTAATCATGAAATAGTTTTTGTTAAAAATCAGCTGCATTCATAATTCAAACCTACTATTCTATATTGACAGAAACAAAATTCTAAATGTATATATATAAAATGTTGATTTATTTTTCCTTTATATTTATGTTGTTATAGCACATTTATATACTGTTTTTGACAATGGCAGGACTTGATAGACGCCAATGAGAAGCTAAAATTTCAGTCGAAGGAGCTGAAGGAGGCGCACACTCAGAGGAAAGTTGCCCTGAAGGAGTTCTCTGAGCTCAACGAGAAGCTGACGGACCTCAGGTACAAACATGGCTCCTATGAACAACATCTCAAAACACTCACTTTACGTACACTACTGTCTCACTTTAGAACACATCGTGTGCAATAACCCTGTATTATAAACAATCTCATCATAGTTGAAGGTGATCGTAACTATCAGTGTGTAAAAATATAGCCTGTTTCATTCTGTATCTTCTTTTATTAAATGTTTAGACAATTTATTTGCATTACTACAAACCACTTGAAGCAACCTTATGTGAATTTCTATACTCCATCCATCCATCCATTTTCTTGCGCTTATCCAGGGCCGGGTTGCGGGCACAGCAGTCTAAGCTGGGATTTATATAAATTTAATTCTGAGTTGATTCTACTTGGAGCGTGGGTAATTTTAATCCATAGCTGTTTTCGTTTACATATGATTACACTTCTTTTTTGCTATCTGTGGTTTTCAAATTCTAGAATGTGATGATGTACTTTGCTATGAAATTTTCAAAAAGTAAATTAACAAATTTTGAACCTGAGCATTCGCATTATTAACTAAACCCAAGATGCATTACTCCTAAAATCTGCATTTTTACAATATTAATTTTATCTTCCCCCATCTGTATTAAATATTCTTCACCTATAGAATGTTGCAATGTCATCTGAAACCCAGCAGCATACACTTTATTGTTCTATAAGGTGAATTCCCTGTCATGACATCAATAAAACCATATCTTCATGGTCCTATGCCTCTTATTCCCCTCAGGTCGGCCAAGCAGCGCCTGTCTCGTCAGCTGCGGGATAAAGAGGAGGAGATTGAGAGTCAGACTCAGAAGGTGGAGGCTCTGAGGCTCGAGGTGCGAAAGGCTGAGAGAGCAAAGAAGGAGGTAGAGTAGAGCCCTGTGTTTGGTAGAGCTCCCTGTTCTGTCCACGCTGCGGTCAGTCACCATTTGCTTTATTTTACTGTGGTGTTTGAAGATGTGTGTAGTTTTAGTCACTTTAGTTTAGTGACCACATATTGTTAACTACATGGTAATTGGTATGTTAGTTAGCTATTAGGTAGATGTTTATAAAGACTGTTTATTGATGCCTATTAAGATACAAGTTGATCATTTATTCAGAGGTGGGTTTAATTATTTACTTAATTGAATTTACTTTAGTAACCTCAAAAATAGTAATGTTATGACTAAATACTAACACTACTTAATGATACTCACTCAAGCACACTTTTTGGCATTTACCCACTTCTGAAATGATAACAGTTGTGTTTACATGTTTTCTTTGCCAGCTTCACTAGATTCCTAAATTATATGTAGATAATTTGATCCTGGCAGTCTAGATTGCTACCGTTAAGATAGCTGTAACCTTTAGCTAACCCCTGTCCTTCCTACTAGAAAAATGGCACCAATAAATATTCCATCTGAAGGCCACATGAATGCGTCACTTCTCTAAAATATGTATTTTTGAGCCGAACTGACTGGTTTGCCTGTGATTAGATGGAGGCTCAGGCTGAGGAGCAGGGAGCAGAGGCACAAAAAGAGCGAAAGCTGAGAGAGAGAAACGAGCAGTACAGCCGTCAGTTGGAGGAGGAGCTGGAGGCACTCAAAGTGAGTATCGCCTCTGCACTATAAAGATGCATACACTATTAATGCAGTGGTACTAATGATATCAGGCTAAAACAATTATATCCTTATTGACGATGATTAATGTTAAGGTTGGCGAATCATAATAATTTTAGTTGGTAGTTTCATTCCAGTTATCAATATGTATTTGTAATGTTCTTCAGATTTATCAGTGGACTCCAACAATAACATTTTATTACACATTAAAGTATTATTTAGTATAATTCATAAGTCTAATATAGCATGTTTAAACAAATTCAAAAACATTTTACAAAGAGCACAGAAAATAAACAAAAAATCCATATAAAAATGTATTGTGCTTTCAGACTTACTTTTCCAAACTTGATGTTGACGTTTTGGAGATTTATTCAAAAGTGCAATATAGTGTATTCTCTATAAGTAAAACTATTAAAAATTACAGCAATTCCTGATGGATTTAAAATGTCTGAATGTTGTTATTGAGGTAATGCAAAAACTGTTGAGATCCATTTTTGTCAGTACTGGCCACACCTAGTCTGGACTCTTCTACTTTGTGCATGTATTGTGCAGAGCCAAGATTAATCTACTCTAAACGTCAATTTTAATGTTTTTCCTTGCTTCCCAGTTGAAGCAGCCTGGTCCCACTGCCGCCTCTCCCTCAGCCGACCAGTCTCAGGAGGTTGGGCGTCTGCGTGGCGATCTGGAGAAGAAGACTTTGCTTTTCGAGGAGGAGTTGTCCCGCAGAGAGGCCCAGCACAGCTCTGAGCTCAAGGCCCTGAAGAAAGAACTGAGGGATGCAGAGAGTCAACACCTGGCTCTGCAGAAGGAGATCCTGGTGCTTAAGGACAAACTGGACAAAACCCGAAGAGAGAGGTACTATTACAGAACAAGTGATAAATATGTTGGACCCTTTTCAATTCAGTTTATTTTTCTATGGCCCAAAATCACAGTCGCAGTCGCCTCACAGGGCTTACCAAAATTGTTGATTTAACCAACAGAAAGTTAGAAAATCAAACAGTGAAACAGTCATTGGTCAATAACAGACAAGCAGACTGACCACTACCACCTCGCCCTTCGCGGACCAGTCTCCATAAAGTCTGGCAGAAACTTGTATTGGCCAAATAAAAAAAAAAAAGATGTATTTGAACTACACTAAAGCCTTGGTAATGTAGGAAATCAGTTGTTCAGGAAATCAGGAAATTCTAAGTTCAGAATAGTTTATGATTTTGATTTCAAAGAGAACTTTTTTGTCACACAATGGAGAAATCTCATTGTTGCAACCACAAAGTAACAGGAACAGTAGAATAAAAAGTCAAATCAAAAATATGCATGATAAATTAGGACATAAAACATGGACCTTATTCATTAAAATGGTAGCGTAAAAAACTCCAAGAGTATTGGGTACAGTAAGTGACTATTACTATGGTTATGTACTGTGAAGTTTCATGTAATAAAGGCAAAAATACAATTATACAGAAACAAGTGTAATAAACTTGTTGTACCTTGAAAAATGTGGTGTTTCAATGCACCAGGGTTTGGTACTAGACTGTTTTACAAGGTCTGTTGGTAGAAATACTTGGGCACTACTTTACAGATGTGTGTGGGTTTGGTCTAACTCATTATTGTTGTTTTTTTTTACAGTGATGATTCTGAGAGGTAATGAATGTGACAGTTATAGTTTCCCATTGTCTTGTACCAGTCTTAAAGTTTCTTTATGTAATTTGTAGTCAGACATAGTCAATCCAGTTTCCACCCAGCCCTACATAAAGTAATCTATGGGCAATCTCTATGACTGCATGTACTTGTAATGATGGGCCTGCCCTTTTTATGGCTCATTAGTTTGTCACTATGTGTTTCTACTCCACCCCAAAATTAGAAGAGTTTTTGATTTCATAATACTACTATATTACTATAAATACCAAAACATATCACATGTTACATACAACTAGTTTGTAAATTATTTTTATTTTCAACTTTTCCTTGAGCTATTTTGTGGATGGCTATGTTTTACTTAAATTTTGGTATATTTTAAAGTTATAACTGTAACTCTTTTTGAGTAAAATGTTACCACCTCCGCTATGCAATCAAAGCCGGGCCACAGTGAACCAAACCAGATATTTCTGCTTGTTAGATACGAGGCCATGCAGCTTACACCCCTTCACTGTAGCAAAACCCCCTTTTAGTCCCAACCTTTTTAGTGCCCCTTTTCTGTGTTTAAACTCTAGAGATTTAGTACCGAGAAATGAAGCCATGCATTTTTCTGCCCTGGACCCCCCGCCAAGTACTTAAGACCACCGGATTCCACTTTCTTGGACTGCTGCGCTAATCAAATTTTAATACAATCTTGTTTTTGAGTAGAAAGATTTAGAGATTTGTTTTTGTACCCGCTGGTCTACCCTTCTGCCCGGTCACTCTCACTATTTTCCAATTCATTTTCAAACAGTATCAGATTTTGCATTAATGTGTTTGGACTACAAAAATGTCTACCTGGGTTTTAGCAGCAAGTATTTTAGGAAAACTGAGAAGGTCTTGGCTGCACAATGCTTTAAGTGCTTATTGTGACAAATTTGTGCTGAATATAAAATGACAGCGGTTTAATATTTAACACTGGTAATGGGTTTTAATGTTTGTGTGGTTGTTTTTTCAGCCAATGTGAGCGAGAGGAGTTTGAGACGGAGTACAAACAGAAATATGAGAGAGAGAGGGTGCTTCTCATGGATGAAAACAAGAAGCTGTCCAGTGAACTAGATAAGGTAAGGTATCACAAAACACATTGATACAAGTTTATGATCTGTTACTGAGTTAGCCATGTTTCTGGGTGAATTGAAAACTTAATTTAACTCACTGATTAATGCAAACCAATTTAAGAGGACGTTCTCACAATAAAGTATACTTGACCTTACAATAAGATAAACCTATAACATAACCACCCATTCACCTTATTCCGGAAGTTGCCGTGGGTGCCGCCATCGTTATTCGGGTTGTATTATTTTGCATGGGGCTGCCGATCTTAATAAATAAGCAAATAAGTTCTATACAGACTACAGAGCCATTTAAAGCCTCCCAGAGAAGGCACCAACATTTTTGACTTGTTGGTGCACATGAACATTGGACATTTTACACAAATCAACCTACTTTATATCATATTTTAGCCTTTCTCAAACTCTCCATTGAAAAGAATAGGATTTCCTCTTAACCAGAAATGCCACCACAAAGAAAGCGCATTTAGAGGCAAAAGTGGGCGGGTTGGAATAAGTCAGTATTGTCTGTAATTCTGTTTAACACTATGCAGTTATGATGAGGGTCTGGAGCCAGTAAACCTTTGTGTAATTTATTTAGTGTTGAACTCCCTGTGACTAAAACTTACAACAACTATCACATGAAGTTTGGTATGTATTTTAACAACTAATAAACTACATTTTTAGTAAATGGTTTATTAATAAGTTATTTTTTCTGCCAACCCACTTGACAGACTTTTATTATGTAGTATTATAGCCTGTAGATAAGCCTTATCTTTTGAAATTCTTACAATAATCCCACCGTGACATTTATAATGATGAATAATACTAAAATCAGTTAATCCTGACATTTAGTATCCAACGCTCATGACTCATACTTTGACAGAGCGCAGTTTTAAAGGGAAGGTTTTCAAATAGTACTGAGTAGTACTGCCTCAAAGCCAAAATTATGCTAAAGTCCATGGACTATTGTTACCTCCTCCATACTTGGGACTGCATTATGTCTTATCCACTTGCATTAGTTGGAGGAGTGCTCCACATCTTGTTGAAACCCGCTCCCTCTGGCTCGTACCTTACCCACACTCCCCTCACCGCTAACCCCAGGTAACCCCTATGGGCCGCCTCTGCTTCTTCATCGCATTCCTCCGCCCCCCTCCTCTCCCTCCTCTTCCTCATCCCACCCATCCAAGCGTGATGCCAAAGAAATCACTGTTCAATATCCTCCAATGCCGCCTCCTCACTCTGAAAGAATTAGGGGCTGTGTTGACTTTGGAAATGGAAGTTGAAAAAGACCCCAAATTTCAACGATGTTTTAGAAGTGGGAGGCATTTTGACATATGCGATTAGATCTGAAGGCTTGTAGCTTATATTAATGTAAATGATAAGCACATGTCACTATTGAATTCATCATTTTAATCTTTATATTGTTTTAAAATGTGCAGTTCTCATGGCTGATTAGATCTTTGTACACATTGGCCGCCGCAAAGACAAAATCCTAATTCTTTTAGCTTCAAAATATTATTGTTTTTCTGGATGTGTCTTTGAACTGTGCTGCTCAGTCTTGGAATGTACAGTTAACAGATGTGAAGTAGTTGTGATTGGATTCATATTGCTTGTTTCAGTGGGTTTTTGGGGTCTATAGTAACATTACATAATATAATTCAGAGTAGTATAGTTTACCAGTCAAATGTGTGCTTCTTAAACTGTGGTTCATGTCCCTCGGCGGGTTAGAAAGACTTCTAGTGGTGCCAAAGTGTTTTGGTAAGAATTTCTGTTTATAATCATTTTTATATAATCATTAATCATTATAATCATTTTTATTCCATTTATTTTTTATTTTTATTGTATTTATTTTTTTATTTGAGTAAATTATTGTTAATTCCTGGTATAATCCTATCTTAAACGTGTTATAATTCTGTCTGTATTGGGTATAATGTTAGTCCTTTACACGCATTGGTTTCCAAAATGAAAATATTTTCTGGGGAGGGACGTGCGGTGAGAAACTGACAAATCACACTGTTCTGAATGAATGAATACTATTAAATATTTATACTGTTCAACGTGGCTTTTCAGATTGGGAAATAAGATACAATTGCTGTGTGAGGTCTATTTTTCTTTCCATGCAAGGCTTAAACACTTAGGACTTGGAGCAGCCCGGGTTCCATAGCTGCAGAGTACATGTAGTTGCTAAATCTTGTTGTGGGACTGTCCCGACTTGCCGATTACCTCAGAGTCCTGACAGAGGAGATGGGCGATGTGTGCCCACAAAACAAACACTCTGTTCCAACAAAAGGGCAGCTTCGAACTTGTAGTGATGTAAGTGTAGCTCCTCTGACGGCTGCAGGAAAAGGGAGTGGTCCCAGTCCAGCCTGAACTCGACTCAGTGCCAAGAAATCAAGAAGTCTTTACAAAGAAATGTTCACTTTGTATACTGTCAATTAGTGACTTAATGTCCTTGGTGACAGCTTTATGATTGAGTTTATTATCGAGTTTATATTTTATTGTGTTTTAATAGAATGTGCTCAATTTAATTTCCACAGTGGAGGTGTTATGATTTACAGTTACTTACTGTCACCTTTTAGCAGAAAATGCACTGTTGTTTTTAAAATTGCTTTTTACTTTTTACTGCCATGTGAGTATATATATTTACAAAGTATTCTTTATTTATTTATTTTATTTATTTGACAGGGACAAGTAGCCAAGGCTAATAAGCATTGTCTGTCCCTAGAAGGGCTTTTACAAAAAACACACAGGGTTCAGTTTATGATTGAACAATATACAAAGGCAAATGCAGTTCAGGTTTATCAGTGATGACATGTCTGACTGCTCTTTAAGACACGTTTAAGTTCATGTTTAAAACCACCCCAGTTAAGGTCCAGTTTCAGCTCAGGGCTTAAGAAGCTCGAGTTTAGCACCCTGGACAGGAGAATGCGAACTGCCCAAAGGATGTTTTTCTCAATGGCACCTCCATATTCCCATTAGAGGCTCCTTGTGTGATGGACCCTACTGCTCTTAAGTTAAAATGTATATGTTCAGCACATCTAGACTAAATTTATTATGTGTGGGTAGATTTTTATCACATTGTGGGGGCTAAATCTCTATACACACACTCACATTATGGAGACATGCCTCTTATGGGGACAAAATCAGGTCCCCAAGACATAAATCCTTTATTATTAAAAATGGGTTAAGGTTTAGGGTTTATGTAAAGCTTAAGTAAGTAGTAACTATGGTTAAAGTTATGGAAATGAATGTAAGTCAATGTAATGTATTTTTTTCTTTTGCAATTTACTTTAAATGCAGTTCAGGTTTATCAGTGATGACATGTCTGACTGCTCTTTAAGACACGTTTAAGTTCATGTTTAAAACCACCCCAGTTAAGGTCCAGTTTCAGCTCAGGGCTTAAGAAGCTCGAGTTTAGCACCCTGGACAGGAGAATGCGAACTGCCCAAAGGATGTTTTTCTCAATGGCACCTCCATATTCCCATTAGAGGCTCCTTGTGTGATGGACCCTACTGCTCTTAAGTTAAAATGTATATGTTCAGCACATCTAGACTAAATTTATTATGTGTGGGTAGATTTTTATCACATTGTGGGGGCTAAATCTCTATACACACACTCACATTATGGAGACATGCCTCTTATGGGGACAAAATCAGGTCCCCAAGACATAAATCCTTTATTATTAAAAATGGGTTAAGGTTTAGGGTTTATGTAAAGCTTAAGTAAGTAGTAACTATGGTTAAAGTTATGGAAATGAATGTAAGTCAATGTAATGTATTTTTTTCTTTTGCAATTTACTTTATACACTTTTTTATGAGAAAATACTGTACTCTGCTTCTCTCTGCTCAACACCTGCCCCTGTTGTGTTTTTCAGCTGACGAGTATGTTTGAGAAGCTGAACAGTTCAAACCGTCAGCTTGAGGACGAGATGAGAGAGCTGGCCGATAAGAAGGAGAGTGTGGCACACTGGGAGGCACAAATCACTGAGATCATTCAGTGGTAAGATTTTAACAGCATTTTAAGTATCAAAACCAAACATGAAGTATTCTCAAGTTTACAAGACAACTTTACGCTAGCCTGGTGAGCTAATCCACCTTGTTACTTGTACATTTGTGTTTGACGAAGTTACAGATGAAGCTGGTGTTTATCAGTTATGCTAATACGAGCTTTGGTGCTGGTTGTTTGGTGGTTTAGACAAAAAGGAGAAAGCTTTTATTACAGCCCCAGCTACTTAATTTGCATTTGCACTTTAACAAAGCCTAGACTGCTTTACAGTTAAGTTTCCAAAAGTTACAAACTGACTAACATGGCTATAATACATGACCCTTGGCTCTCTTTTCTAAGGTGAAACAGGTAAACAAGGTAAAACAACTTGATCTTTCCCACAATCAGGGAATAATTTAATAATTTGCATTCTATTCTAAATTAATTCAGGGTAAAGCATTGCAGTTGCTTGTAATATTGAACCATAATACCAGTACCAGTTGTATCGCATGTGTAATGAATTGTAAACATATCGTCGCAGGCCCTACTAGTTGTTCACATTTACACTCTCCCTTAAGTCTTAATTTTAATCTAAAAGGCACCACAGCCAAGTAGGCCTGTCACGATAATTGCAGTATGGACTTATCATTCAATATATGATAGAAGAAACAACACATTTTGGGGGTCAATATTTATCATGGGTAATTTTTCTTTGCACGAGTAGGGAACTTTTTGGTATTTTTCTGTTCTATGATAAGATTTGAGACATAGAGGGTTTGTGACTTATTATAGATGTAAACTAACTTCTAAAGTGCTTCATTCTACTATTAATGTATTGCATCGCATGTTTTTGAATAGTTTGAATAGTATAATCCTGGTTTAGGGTTATTGTGTTAGTGGCATGAATTGGTTTCAATATTATAGTTGATCATCTATATTGTCTTCACCAATATATCGCACTTCAAAATTTCATATCATGACACGCCTACGGCCAAGCCCTCAGGTTCTTTAGTTATGTCGTCTACAAATGTGTTGGGCGTAAATTTGCGGCAGGACATGTGGCACATGCCTGTAAAGATGAGAGAGCACTGACCTGTCTGTGCAGCTGACAGCTCTGTATGTCCAGGCTGCAGTCTGCACATAGCACACATACCTCACATAAACACAGGGAGGGAGAAGTCTGGGGTCCACATACACAGACGCTGGTGGGGAGAATGTACAGATACTGCTCTTTTCATGATTCACAGCGACCCCTGGTGGTCAGTCACAGGTAGTGGAGGTTTCATTGGGCATGTTTCTGCAAAGGTATATGGGTTATTTTTTTAAACTTTTTATAAATCTTAGCTGATGAAATATTATTCACATGTAGGAAAATATTTGACATAAAAGGCACAATAATTACTATATCGACTTTAAATAAATTATAGTTGGAACTACATTTTTGATCCAGAATACACACTTCCTCACTACTTTACGAAGATGTGAGTTCAGATGGGTGTGATTGACAAGTAGATTTATCAGGGACATGCATGATAAATCTGAATTGGAAAAAATAAAGGAAAAAAAAACACAGGGAACTGAAAATCATTGTAGATTTCGGCAGAATCAATGAGCTAAGCACTAAACTATTTTCATAAGCGTTACTGATAAAAACAAATCTGACTGCATGAACACGTTTGGCCGGTCTTGAGACACAACAAGGGCGTGGGGACCAGACTCATATCAGTTTGTATAAAAAAATACAGAGAGGTATCGTTCTGGATTTGACTAATTATATATATTAACTAAGTAAGTAAGTGTCTCATTCTTTGTAATTGTTGCAGCTCCCTTTCTGGGTTGCTGCCAGATCCTAAGACAAAATCCAGTTCATAAGCCCAAAAGGATCTATGATATGTGCAGCATATTTATTAATTGTATACGTAATAAGCTCTGGATTATAAACATGTTTTTGTATTTTTCAGGGTGAGTGATGAGAAGGATGCTCGCGGTTACCTTCAGGCTCTGGCTACAAAGATGACAGAGGAGCTGGAGGGACTGAGGAACACCAGTCTGGGAGCACGGGCTACGGTAAAAAAAACAAAACAAATGAACTAGTCCAAATTTCTCACCCGATGCAGTCAAATTCATGATATGTTATGATTTTTGTTTAGGACATGCCTTGGAAGATGCGTCGTTTTGCTAAGCTGGACATGTCTGCGCGCCTGGAGCTGCAGTCGGCTCTGGACGCAGAGATCAGAGCCAAACAGAGCATCCAGGACGAGCTGAACAAGAGCAAGGCCAACAACATCTCCACTGAATGGTCAGGACAGATTCTGTTCTCAGATGAACTCATAAATATGTTTTAAGTGTTTTGTGGTGGTAATTACTGTTTTGTATGCGTCTCTTTAGTAAACTTCAGGAGGTGGAGGCGAAGAATCAGGAGCTCTTGGCTGAAATCGACCGTCTGAAAAAGGAGACAGAGGATCTCCGGCTGCGCAGAGGTACTGATCATACTGCTGTTGTGTCACTGAGCAATACATTTTACCAAACAATCTTGCATCAATGTGTGGCTGGATTTACTGTTTATTTCTCTAATCTATTAATTTATAATTGTCCAGAGAGTTGTAGCTAAAGCTAAAACCTTAACCCGGTAAGTCTGAACAGAATGTCCGGAAACCCTTCATACAAGAGGTTTATTTAAGTTGGTGATTAGTGCCTTAAGGCTACATCATTTACCCTTATTTATTTTGATATGGTGGTGGACATATTTCTACAGTAACCAAGACATATGGAGCCACAGTAGTCCATCAAGGAGAGAAGTTTATTTCACCCCTTGAGGTGCAGACAGGCAGTCAGAGGTTAATGCCAATTACACCTAATCTAATTTGAACAACTATTTGTTTCAGTTATAAATCTTTTAAATTAATCTTTTAATTACCGTAGCTCCTTCGTAAATTTGATAAAACCTTGATCTCAACACTAGGTTGTAGAGGATTATATATTGAAGAAAAGAGTTGTGCTAGGCCCTGCTATATTTTTATTTTAAGTGCACCTGCTGTAACGTTGCACTAATACCAGTCCACATTACATAAGCTCATTAAGCGTGTCAGATGTAGCCGAGTGCTTTGTAAATTGGGTCATATGAGGCCGTCCTGTGACTTGCTTTAATGTAAGTCTCTTTGATGCTTCATTATTCTGTGCTTAAACCGCTGCTTGTGTTTTGTGCTGTGTTTGAAGGCGTCAAGCACCAAGATTCCCAGAATTCCTTCTTGGCTTTTCTCAACGCACCCACCTCAGCCCTTGATCAGTTTGATGTAAGTATTTAGCATGTAATTAGCCGTTTGTTCTTTAATATTTTCGATTTTTTAAATGGGTTCTTCTTTCAGTTTTTATGTATTTGTATTTGTTTTTTAAGTTTCCTTTTCACATGACTTTCTTTCATTTTGGTTCCTCCCTTTGCTTCATTTTCTGCACAATCAGGACTCTTACTCCTCATCATCCTCTTCTTTAGTTGAGTTTTGGGAAGATGTAAGTTGGTTTGTAGCTTGAGTAGGCAAATACCCTGTATGTGATAGTAATTGGCTAGCAACAATAAAACATACATTGATTTTGTGCCAGTTTGGGCTTCAGCACTTGGACCATAAACAGTAGAAAATATGAAGCTTAAGGTTCATTCAGGACCGACTTATGATGAGATGCCATCACTGCTCAACTTCTATGCCTGGGCCCTTTACTATGAAAGATTATAGGGTTAGTGAGTTCAGTGTTTAAACCCCAAGCTTTTCAGTTTTAGAATAATGGTTCACTTCCCGTTAATGAGCAAGAAAGAGACGTTAGCATTGGTCTCTTCAGATGTGTTATAAACATGTTAAGTTTGTAAGGCAGTTGTCATGGTAACTCTTTATTAAAAACTGCCATAATTGGATAGGTTCATTCACATTTTTGGAACTTCGTCAGGTCAGTGCTAAGCTGTCATAGCTCAATTAAAGCACCCTCTGCAACTTTTCCAGTGGCATGATATTACAGTTAACTGAACACTATTTTTAAACTGTTATAAATCAATCAATCAATCAATTAATCAATCTATTTGCAAATGCATGTAGTGTGTCCATGTCACGAGGGACTGATGCTGTAGCTTCACTTGCATTAATTTCTACTGCCTTTTGGTTCCTGGAGTGTACTGTGAAATTTGACCATCTCTGATCTGTTTTAAAGTCGATTATCAGGTTGACAGAGATCACAGTACAAGTCCTGTTTGAGCTGGCACTTTTTTCATTTCTAGGGTAGTTGGTTAAACCTGATTGGCTGATGCTTTTAGTGTTAGATTCTTGCTGTTTAGTACATTTGTGAACTTTTTTAACCTCACCTGCTCCTCTTTTCACCTGTGTGTTGTTTCTATGTATTTTTTCTGAGCCCTGGTTCTGCAATTGTTCATTCTCTCCTTACAACAAAACCTGTCAAAAGTTTGGATACGCTTTCGGGAATTTTCTTTTAATTCAAACTACTTAAGAAATATTTACTTTCATTTTACCAACTTTAAAGGGGAAAAATGACTATACCTGGAAAAGGTATGTGTGCACTCATCAGATTACATGATTACTAGACCACCAATAAAACCCTCATAATGGACTGATACAGTACTATTCATTAGTTCTGTGGTTCTCAAACTTTGTACACCAAGTACTACCTAATAAAATATTTGGTCTTCAAAGTACCACTATATATAAACCAGGTTTAAAATGGGACTGTACCAAGTCTAAACTACGTCTAAAACAAAGGACTACAATACATCATGACTTGAACTTGAACAAACTTGAACTAATCCAAAGAAGGACAAAATATAGAATACAATTGAGGCCTACCTCAGTTTGAGAATCACAGCATTAATTTAATCTAGAGGTAAATTATATCTACAAGTACTAAATATCTAAAAGATGTCATTCAAATTGGCACTTAAAAGGATCAAAGGATCCTGAGTATTACCAGAAGTCAAACCAAATGTGCCCAAACTTTTGACTGGTCCTTATGTGTTTTCTTGCTGCTTAATCCTCTCCTGTTGTTCACTTATATCTGTGTCTGTGCCACTTCTGTGCCTCTCTCTCTCCTCCACTGAAGCGCTCGCCCTCCGTTGGCCCGGCTAAAGGCAGACGTGTAAGCATCACTGGACCACTCTTAAGAACGCTTGGATTGTGGTTTTTGCTTTGTTGTTTTGCTTGATTTTGTGTGTGGTGTGGCTGTATGGTTGCTTGGTACTCAACAACAGCTCCTCGCTTTTTGGAAATGGTGACAAGGTCATCTCATGTGAAATATAATCTTGACAACATTACGTTCTATTTTAAACTTTGGATAATTAATTTTTTTGGTTGTGCGTGTAATTAGACAACCACTTAACTACTCATGTAATCTGAATTTATATAATTTCAACATTTGAACATTATTATGTTCATAGGGTTCAGGCAAATGGTTTCTTCCTAATTTGAAGCATTTAATGAGATCTTTCCCGCAATGAGCTATAATAATCGACTTTATAATATATAATTGTTTCCCCATTCACAAAAATATTTTGATTTGAATGTTATAGTTGCTATAGTAATGGAAGCCGTTTCCATAGCTTGAAACAAATAGATACAATTATCCCTGAAATTACCCTGAAACACCAACTGAATCAGCTCTTAATATACACGCAAGCTATTCAGTTAAGAGTAAGTTTCTGATTTAGATTTTTTTTTTTTTTTAAATAATAGGTCTGTTTTACATGAAATTACCCTATTTGCATTGTGTGACAGTGGGCTGTGGTTTTCACTCAGTATGTCTTGTCTGTCTTGTTTGTGCTTTGTGAATGGCTGTGCATGTGTTTTGGAGAATGATCAAGGCCTATGAAAGCTATTATGAAATTTGTCTTTGAAAAAAAAAAAAATCTACAGTAAAATAATGTGTTGACTGTAAAATATTTGGCATGGACTGTCAAAATCAATCTCCTGCCCTGATTCCTATTTTCCCTCCTCTCTTTGTTCCTGTGAGATTTGAGAATATTTGTAGTACATTTTTGTTGATGTTTCTTTCTTCTTCAGGTGGAATCCATGGATAATTTCACTCCCTCTAACACTCCCTCCAGAGAAGATGACCCCAAAGCCCTGCTCAAAAACCGCTCACGATCCCCCTCCATGGCCAGTGATATGGAACCCATTGAGGTACTGTATATTGAAACAGGGGATTTAATGTAATAATTATTTTCACCGTCCACGCTACACCACCGCTGCTCTGTACTTACTTTGTTCACCAATTTTATTTTTTTAATCGGTGATATGTGTAGGACTCGGCAGCGTTGCGTAGTCATTTTGGTACAAATGGGGAAAAAAAATTGGCTGCTCGCTAGCGTGATCTACAGCTGTCCAATGAAGGTGCCAACTCTTTGTGATTATGTTTACGGCGACATCGGCTCCCATTGGGTACCACAGTTTTCTAACTCGGATATCAGCGGCCTTGTTTCTTTTATTAAGTTGTTTTAGATCAATATTGGGATTTAAACTGTCTAAATCATAACATAATGATCCACCGGTGTCAAAGATTATAATTATATAGCAGACACAAGCACAATAGGTCTTCTTCAAAATTATTATTGCCCAGTGGTTACATTACTTGAAAACACTTTTGTACTTTATACAATACTCTTTATATATTTATGAATATCTATGTGTAGGAATATAGGAATCACGTAGGCTGTCTACAAATGTAAAGGTTTTTGTCTCCCCCAGACAAACCATAGACTAGAAACCTCATGCTAAAAATATACCAAACATTTTGACATTAGTAGTTGCAATATCTATTTCACTCTGCAAATCACAGTTGTGCCAAGATAATCCTGCAGAATGAAACCTTATTAAAATGGTGTGTTGTGTTTTTGCAGTTGATAGACCACCCAGGCCGAACAGTCCAGACTCCCACCATGAGGTCAGGAGGATATGGCAGCATCGGACGTTCTTCTCCAAAGGTTTACTACATTACAACACGTATGATTTTGTGTTTCTTCTTTAGATAGAAAAAAATGTATGTTTCTTTCCACAGCCCAAAGCTCATCAGTTTGTAGTGAAAACATTCAACACGCCTACCAAGTGTAACCAGTGCACCTCCCTCATGGTGGGGCTCATACGCCAAGGCTGCACGTGTGAAGGTAAACCACAAATCTAACTTTAGTACTTTTATTTCATTAAATTTCAACAATTAAAATACTGCCATATAGTATAAACATATTTATATTTGTATTTATATTTTAGATCCTAATGTGCTAATTACGTTTTCTTTCTTTTCAGTGTGTAACTTCTCTTGTCATGTGACGTGTGCGGACAAGGCTCCCGCAGTTTGCCCGGTGCCCCAGGACCAGACCAAGGGCCCTCTGGGGATCGACCCTCAGAGGGGCATCGGCACTGCGTACGAGGGCACTGTCAGGGTGAGTGGGGACACATGTATTTCATTAATAGCTCCACATAATTTAATTTTCTCCGAAAAGAAGCTGAACAACAAACAACAACAAATTATATTGGGGGGGCTAATAAGTGAATGGCAATAATAGTAGCAATATTACTTTCCATTGTATGATTTAAGAAAATAACAAAGATGGATTGTATTGCTAGGATTGCTCAACTGTGGCCTTGACTAAGTTTCAGAAGTTCCAGAATATATTATGATATTGTATCTCACATTGTGTTACCAGCATTCACATCACATGTAAAGTATGTAACGCATGTATATTGTATGTTGCAGGTTCCAAAGCCCACAGGGGTGAAAAAGGGCTGGCAGAGAGCGATGGCCGTTGTCTGTGACTTTAAACTGTTCCTTTATGAGCTCGGAGAGGGCAAAGCTACACAGCCCAGTGTGGTGGTCAGCCAGGTCATAGACATGAGGTAAGAGTGTGGACTCTGTTAGTTAAAATTTCATCACTTTCTCACAACAATAATAAAAATGTATGAAACTAGCAAGATGATGTGTTTTGCCTTGAGCTTATTGGTAAAACTGATGTTTTTTTCGGTGTTTTTTTACAGGGACGAAGAGTTTTCTGTCAGTTCAGTTCTTGCATCAGACGTCATTCACGCCAGCCGCAAAGACATCCCCTGTATATTCAGAGTAAGGTTCCTTTTAATGTTTTAGCCTTTTGTTTATGAACTTAAACGGTTATAATACAATATTAACATTATAGCTTATGTTAGTTTTCAACTTCTTTTCAACATTTTTACCCCGTACAAGTAGATAATTGGGAAATAGACAGGATGTTTGGCCTCACTACATTACAATACCACATTTATAAAAGTATGTCAAAACTGTATTTCATTTCTCATGTAATTAAAAATAAATACAGTTTTAATTTTAACTGTTTTATTTAAACCAAAATTAAGCAAACAAACAAAAGTGTCTGATCTGGCTTCTGTTCCTTAGGTGACGGCATCGCAGCTCTCTCCCTCCAGCAGTAATAAGACGTCCATCTTGATCCTGGCCGACAGTGACCAGGAGAGGAACAAGTGGGTGGGCCTCCTTAACGAGCTCCACCGAATCCTCAAGAAGAACAAGCTGAAGGAGCGCTTTGTGTACGTGCCCAAAGAGGCCTACGACAGCACCCTGCCCCTCATCAAGACCACCCAGTCGGCCGCCATCATAGGTAGGTATCATTCAAACAAATGATACTAACAAATTTGTGTGAATACAAATCGTTGCTTAACCTGGGGCCCTGACATTGGCTCCTGCTCCCTCTGTGACATTTGGCATCAAATTCTATGAAAACAAATTGATAAAATAAAAATTGGAGCTGTGGTTAGTCCGGTTTCTGTACAGTTCAACTAAAATGCATTTATTCATTAACCTGTTTTGTATTTAATTTTCCATAGACCATGAGCGTGTTGCCCTGGGAAACGAGGAAGGACTTTTTGTCGTCCATGTCACCAAAGATGGTAAATATCATCAGTTTTAACATAAAATTTACACTAAAATGTGGAAGGAGAGAATGATGGATGATGCTGTGTGTGAGGAGATGTTGGAGGGTAAATAGGAAGGATGAAGTGGTGACTGAACAATGGGATGGTTCCTAGTTGTACAAATCGATGTCAAAGTGCGTGTGTATGCAAGTTTTGTTATAATGTACCTCGCTGTTGTTTGTTTTTCTGTTTTGTTTTATTTTTTATTATTATGGTCAGAAAAATGTATTAAAAACATTAACTTTATCTTTACTCCTACACTTGTACTTGTATTTGTACTTATACTGGTATTTGTGCTTGCCTCCGTCTATAGAAATCATCCGTGTGGGGGACAATAAGAAGGTGCACCACATAGACCTGATGGCACAAGAGCAGCTGTTGGCCGTAATATCGGGTAGGAATCGTCACGTTCGCCTGTTCCCCACTCAGGCTCTGGATGGGCGTGAGACCGACTCATTTAAACTGGCCGAGACCAAAGGCTGCACCAGTGTAGTGTCTGGACCAGTGCGAAATGGCGCCCTCACCTGTCTGTGTGTGGCTATGAAGAGACAGATCATCTGCTACGAGGTACACACTGTTAACCTAATACAAAATATAATAAAATATCATTAAAGAAAACAATAGGGGCACAAACTTTAGTAGTAAAATAACATCACTAGATAATTATGTAGAACATTATGTAATAATTCAATTTCTAAGTCATGATTGGGTCCACATAAATGTTTTTCTTTAGAATTGGCAAAGCTTTTTGATTGAGTGAATTATCTTTCTCTCAAAACAGTCCAGATGTCTGTTTTGAAACCTTTTTTACTCTAGAACACTCTCAGATAACTAAGATTACATTGATTTCTCAATATATTTTGCATCCATTATTATTGGATATAATTGTTTACTTAAGAACATACACACATTAGAGTTTTGCATGAGGCAGTGTGGTTAAGCAGTTAATTTTCTGGCCTTTAAGTGATGAAATTATAGGGTGAATCCTCAGGTGGAGACTATTGTTGGCTCTAAATTGACCAGCAGAATGAACATGATGTTTACACCAGTCCAAAATGTACTAGAATAGTCCCAAGTCATCCACAACAAAACCCGTTATGAAAATGATTAAGGACAACATAAACTGATGTCATATTTTTAAATCGTTGAAAGGATTTAAAGTCTGTGTGTCTGTTCCAGGTTAATAAGAGTAAAATGCGTCACCGGCGTCTTCGGGAGCTGCAGGCCCCGGGGCAGGTGCAGTGGATGGGACTGCTCAGTGAGAGGCTCTACGTGGGATACCAGTCTGGCTTCACCAGATACAGGTGAATGCACCACTACTCACACCATGTACCTTATAAGAGGAGGTTTATTCATTTATATCATCCCTACTGCCTCTAGTGGTCATCCAGGATTTATAGAATTGTAGATCCATTTGTCATTTCAGTCAGTAAAATTCTAATGTTCAGTCTCAAAAACATATGTCTGTTCAGTCTCAAAAACATATGTCTATTCGTAGTCTTTTAGTTTTGTTTCAGTCCAATGCTACTTTTTATTTTTACATGATTTATACAATTTAAGTAACATGAAGTAACATATTTTTATTTAAGTACACATTTTCTTCTCTACAAATCTGACATGTCTGAAGATTATTTATGTCACAGTATCACACTTGTGAAACTCTTAATACACAGATAGTTATAACAGTATGCTACCAATCAAATCAAGATGAGAATGGGAAAGATATTTGTCACAAGAAAACACAATAATTGTAATGGTAAAAAGCAATTTTAAATATATTTGATGTGCTGCAGTGTCCATGGCGACGTATCCCCAGTGAGCCTGCTGCATCCAGAGGACCACACTCTGGCCTTCATCCCACAGCAGAGCCTGGATGCACTCTGTGCTGTGGAGATCTCCAGTAAAGAGCTGCTCCTCTGCTTCAGCGCCATCGGGGTCTACGTCGACTCTCAGGGCCGTCGCTCACGGCAACAGGAGCTCATGTGGCCCGCGGTGCCAAACGCTGCCTGTGAGTGCCATTTACGTTTTATTTACAAAGTACTTTTATTTACAGAAAATATTTACAAAATGTGTCATGTTAGGATCAAAATGACTGAGTCCATGAATATTTCTCCCTTTTGTGTTCAGGTTACAACGCCCCCTACCTGTCGGTGTACAGTGAGAACGCGGTGGATGTGTTTGATGTGAACACAATGGAGTGGATCCAGACCATTCCTCTAAAGAAGGTGACAAATGTTTGGACATTCCTGGTCTACAGCAGATAGACCACTGTTCAACTTGGCTTATTTTTATAAATGGTCATTGTTCTGTGGAAAATTCTTCTCTGGCTCCATCTAGTGGTTACGAAGGGTTTCCAAAGAATATTTTGTTTGTTCTTTGGCAGGTGCGTCCTCTGAATGTGGACGGCTCTTTAAATCTCTTGGGACTGGAAACGGTTCGTCTTATCTACTTCAGAAACAAGATGGCCGGTAAGACTCAACAAGAGTTTTAAAGTTTGTGTAATATGCTCTTAGGATTATAGCTGTGATTGCTGTACATAGAAAGATTTTGACACACCTCCTCTTCATTCTTTGTTAACCCCAAACTTGTGTTGTTTTGTCCAGAGGGAGACGAGCTGGTTGTGCCTGAGACCTCTGATAACAGCAGGAAGCAGATGGTGCGCAGCATGAACAACAAGAGACGCTACTCCTTTAGGGTCCCAGAGGAGGAGCGGCTTCAGCAGAGGCGGTACTGATGCCACACACTTTATCACTCAAGTCTCAATCATTCATTAGATAAATCACTTTTTAAATATTAACATGCACTAGTACCGTCTAGACAACGCATGGCAAAGAAAGAAACAAAAATACAAGATAAACATAGTTGGGCATATGACACTTGAACATATTTGTTGAAAGTAAGTAGTAGTAAAGATCATGTTGGGGGGGTTAACAGTTTTTTGAGCGGGGGATCGTCAGTTGATGGGCCAAAAATGGGGAGGGGAAATCAGAACTGTACAAGTTAATGGAGGTCATTTTTTGTGAGTAAGTAATTGTATGGCAGAAGTCATGTCTTGAAAATATAATATGTTAGAGATGAGATGTTTTGGTCTAATGTGAGCAATTTTCTTGTAACATAGTCAGGTGCACATTTTAAGGTTTAGAGAAATGGCAGTAAAATACTAGAAACAGTGTGGTAATAAACACATCAGATTGGGTATGACAATTCAATCAATACTGAAATTCTTGTTTATGTGTTCACAGAGAGATGCTCCGAGACCCAGAGATGAGGAACAAGCTGATCTCAAACCCGACCAACTTTAATCATGTGGCTCACATGGGACCAGGAGACGGCATCCAGATCCTCAAAGACCTGCCCATGGTACGCACTGGGCCACAGACGATAAATTTACCTTGATGACGCAGAATAAACATGTCACAATATACATTTTAGTGTTTGGTCATGGTGTCAATAATCAAAAATCGGAAAAAAAACCCCCACACAATAATCCAAACAACTGTGAAATCTTGAATTCCCTTTCATTCAAACCGTTTTAATACATTGCCATTCCTCTTGTATGTAATTACCTTAATGAGATTAAACTTTCTGAGCTATAAATTAAAGTGATGTATTGTAGCTTTCTGGTGTAAGGAAACACACAGAATTTCTTCTGGTTGTTTATTTTCTGAATATAAGGGCTACCGTAGGCCGTAACCCACGCCAAAACAAGAGCAAAACAACATTAGTCTCAACTCACTAGAGCCAGTCTCCAAAACAGTCACTAACGAATAGAACCTTCCATCAACTTGTCGGCATAGCAGCCAAGTGTCACATACAAAAGCAGTTACATTAACGACACAAACAGTTACAAGAACAACAAAAGGTGTCAACTCTGAACTAAACTAAACTAAACTTGTGACAACGACCAGATAAAACACAATTCATATTTAGGTAAAATTTTTTGAAGTGTGAACTGAATTGAAATGATCTAATTCTGCTTCTAAAATTCTCATTGTGACCTGATTGATCGATTCACCATAATCTGGGCAACTTAACACCGAATTATAATGTACTGTTCAAGCTTGGTTGTTATACTTCAAACATCTTAGTATTACACAAGTCTGCATGTGTCAAAGCATCTCCCCACGGCTCACTATAGTTAGATTTGTATGCACCACCCTCACCCCTGCACTCTCCTCCTCCTCTCCTCCCTTCTCCTCCCCTCTCCCCCCTCTGTGTGTGTGTGTGTATGAATAACAGAACGTGCGTGTCCAGGAGAACCGCGCGGGCTTCAGTGGCTCCGTCAGTATTCCCTCCATCACCAAGAACAGAGGCGAGCCGGGCCGGTCCATGAGCGCCAGCAGTGGACTAGGCATACGTGAGTGCAATGTTCAAATAGTGTTACTGTATCAAATAGGTTGTATATTATATGAGAGAGAAACGACAAAATGTGTCCTTTAAAGGGGCACTTTGTAGCTTTGCTGGTGAAGAGTTGTACAAGGGTCCGCCCCCTTCTTGTCTCCTTGGAGATGTTATTGCTTTACCTGAAATATTGCACAGTATGGCATTACATTCTCCATCTCACATTTATTCGATTACTAGTGTTTTAATTGCAAAGAAATACACTGAGCATGGATCGCCTCTCCACAGATCTTACCTGTGACTTGGCCTTGTTGTCTTCATGGAGATAGAAAAGTATAATGCTATGGAATATTCTAAACAAAGAAACAACATTTCCATGGAGACAAGCTGGTGATGGACCCTCCACCAGAAAAGTTATATAGTGCACCTTCAAACTTAGTATGGATAGAAATAAGCTTAAATTCTACTATAGACTCTACTATAGATGACTATATATTCTACATAAAAAAGTTGCTGAAAATTAGGGATGGACAATATAACAAATTATTTTATATCCCAAATAAATACATGTTATTACTTTTACAAAAGTGAAGTTAATTTGTGATCCAAATATCCAACAGCAGCAGGCCAAATATCACATATCAGGCTGAAAAAAAAAAAACACCCATCCTACTGAAAATGTTGGATATTTAACTGATTTTGTGCCCCTCTTCTATTCTCCTGCTCCAGGCTCCTCCTCTCAGAACGGCAGTGCTCTGCGGAGGGAGCTGTCCGGAGGCAGTTACGGCTCCAAGCGTCAAACCATGACGTCGCCGTCCGAGAGCTCGCTGTCGTCGGGCGGAGGAATGGACTGTGGTGACGCCCCCCTCTCGCAGTTCGACCGTGAGGTGAGTGGGACCGCTGCTCCTAGACCCAACAACCTCTCAGATGGAGGGCACGGGAAGCTAGGATATATGGTGTTTTATATGAAGTATTCACAATGAAATGTGAACCATGTGAATCATTTGTCATTTTTTCTCAATATTTATGCACAAATTAAGAAAAAATAAGATGAGCTTTTCCTGCCCCCATCTGTTACACACACACAGAATGCTGTGATCTGAGACTAGAATGTTGTGATGTCATTAGAAAACCAGTGATCTGCTGTGTGTGAGGAGCATGCTCAGCTTCTTCATTGACCTGGTTCAGAGTGAACTGAGTTGAACTCAAACCTGTGTGATGTGTCTGCTGCTGAGTGGCTTCTATAGTAGTTTAAACATTTCTTCATGTTGAATACTCCTGCTACGACCCCATTCTCCAAGAAAAAAACATCGACCAGCCCCTCTTGCTGCTCGGCTGTGTTGCATAGAGCGGTTTATAGATAGCAGAGTGATCCTTGTTTTTGCCTCAGCACACGTGTAGAAAGTAAAAGTATTAGCGCCCCAGGCCATATCAGAATTAGAGGCACCTCTCCTGTTGGTGTTCATGCGACCCCTGATCCCTGAGGCTCCTCCCATCTCCCTGGTCCATCCTAAGGCTCCATCCCCACAGCCCTCTTGCTGAGCACCGTTGTCTTCATACCGTGTCCCTTCGTCCAATCAGGCTCATGTCCTGCCTGACTCCCAGTACCCCTGTCTATCATGTGTTACCCTCCTGTGTACTTCCCTGTGTACCCTCCTGTACCCTCCCGTGTACCCACCTGTGAACCCAATCTGCCCCCCTGGCCGCATGCATGCGGTGTGCGGGCAGTGCTCAGTGTGCTCTCCTCTGCAGTGGCAGGCTGTGTCGCCGTCGGAGAAGACCCCTGATCTGAAAAGGGCTTTGCGGACACTTCTTAGTAAGATGAAGGTAAAGACACTCGCCCCCGCTCTGGTTTAGGACAGGACGTCCCGCATCGCCACACCCCTCATGAAGTCACATGACCACTGGCCCCTCCCTCTTTGGTTGTGCTGAGCTCAATGAATGACGCCTCATGTTTTGCACAGTGTTACATCTGCTGCTCATCAGCCAATCACAGTGCACGGTGCTTCATCGCCCAAACTGCTTTAACCAATCACGGTTCATTTTGTGACCGCAGCTGCATGGTTTGTGTGCTCCGGGATAATGTCATAATCACATTATCTGAGTTTAACACAAGAGTGGTTGTAGTATTCCGACAGGAGTGCTAAAATAATGCTTCTCTGTTATAACGATTAATAATATGGTTCAATAAAAAGTTCAGATGATCAGAGGTTCTATAAACTGGAAGCATTTGTATTGAGACATTGTGTGATGCTGTGTATCTGTTCATTGGTCATTTTTTTTTTTACTTCTGAACCACATACCATCTACTCTTTTCTTTTTCCTTTCTTTATTTGCATTAAATGAAAATATTTCAGTTAAAATCTGTTTATTAGTCATTTAGTGTTGTGTCTTGTGACAGTGTTTTTCTCTTCAGTAAACCTCTGGTGTATTTAGTGTTTTGTGACGATGCCTCATGTACTGTGACAGAATGTCTTTGTAGTTCTGTGAAATACTTTATGATCTGGTAACATGCGTACTGTAGTTTATTATGTATTCTTTTAAAACAAGGTTGAGCCCAATTCGCTAGATATCAACTGATATGTTTTTTTGTTTTTTTTTCATGGCTGATGCCAAGCGTTTAGAATCCAGAGAAACTGATAGCCCGTAAACTAACCGATAGCCGATTTTGATTATTTTACCCAAATAATGTAACTTAAATTTACTCCAAACACCCCCACAAACCTTTAAGAGCGGTGTAGTCACGTTTGGCACTGTTATCTCATCACACATAAAGCTTCAAATAAAGCTTTTTATGTTCTGTTTAGGCAGCTGGTCGGCCAAAACAAAATATCGGCACCTGCTGAAGATTTCAGGCTGATATGCTGAAAAGTGCAAATATTGGCCCGATTTATTAGTTCATCTTTACTATTGGCCTAAAGGGGCAGCCACATTTCATTGAGTCCCCTCTCATTGCTGTCCCGCATGTGCACCTCCTACAGCTCGCTGAGGCACATGCATGAGAGAGGACATGGGACATGGGGCACAGTAAACATGAACTGACCCTCCTTCTTCTCTCTTTAGGACTCCGACTCGCCGCGTCACTCTACGGCCTCCAACAGCTCGACGTTCAGCAGCCCCCCCAGCCCCGCCTCCCCCCACAAGACCAAGTCCCTGTCGCTGGAGAGCACGGACCGTATGGGCTGGGACACATGAGCCCGATCAGGACCACTTGCCCCCGTCCCCTCCCACAATAAAAACTGACCAGTCAACAGCACAGGACTCCGCCCCTCTCCACGCAGGACACGCACCCTCCCCCGCCATATGCTCTTGGACCCCAGCACCACCTCACTGCCCAGAGAACTGCAGCCCATTTAAGAACATTGTCCTGTCTGTAATGGAACGTGTGTTAGCGCTATGATGTGTGCTAGCGCTACCTATTATGCTAACACTAAGGCATATGCTAGTGCTAACGTGTATGCTAGCGATAAAGGCGTATGCTAGGTGCAAATGTGTGCGAGCATGAGTTCTTCACTAAGGGCAAATGAAATAGGAAATACTTGCTCCCCATTCGGCTCTTTTTGGCTCAACAAAAAGAAGAGGATTATTCTAAAAATATTTGTACTTGTACATAGGACCCTGTGGGTTTATGGGGGATGATATTTTAATTTATTTATCAATCTTAGACGAGGAAAGTGAGTGCGTAGTTTCAGCCGTGAAGCGCCTCTGTCCCTCACATGCTTTCACCATTCGACTTTTGATTTGTGCAGTGACTTTATAGTATTTTAATGAGAAAAAAGGCTTCTGTGACATCATTGCAGCTCGCCGTCTCCTGATTGGTCCAGATCGAGTGACATCGTCAATGCTCCATGTTGCTGTTAAACCAAACTGACAGTCACTAATGTACATAGAGTAGAGTAATATATGATAAGGAACATACTATAGACACAGGGAAGACAAATCCTCTCTTCTTTGAGTTCTTCTTTTGAGTGATGTGGGGTTTTTCACACAAAAGCCATTTTAAAACCACTTTTTCTTTTTTTACCGGTTGATTTTAGATTTGTTTTTTTTATCATATGTACAACACGTGTTGAGTGTGCTTTCTTTTATTCCCCACTTTGATTTGATTTAAGTGTCTTTACTATTCCACACTACTGCTCGTAACGTAGCGTGACACTAAGCTGCCGCCACAAACTGATACTAGGTGGCGTTTTATGCATCAGATGCCTTGTTCCGGCTTCAGACAGGAGGCCAGTCAACCAATCAGACGTCACTGTGGTACCAATATGGAAAAACATAACTATGGACACTTGTAATGCATCTTTCTACAGTGTAGCCTTTGCTTTACGGACTTAATGTTTAAATAATGTGTTAAAAAAGAAGCTTCCTGTGATTAAAAGAATGTAAACACTAAAAAAGCTGAAAAGTTATAGTAGACATCTAGAAATGGATTGGGTCTAAATATCCCATCTTTACGGTGGCTCTGAAGGGTCATGTCAGTACACTACCAAATCACATCGTGTCAGAATAAGCAGTGAAATGCAAAATCAATGGAAGGACAAAAGCAAAATGTAAAATGCTACAAGTAATATTGATACACAAATGTACAAAAATTTGATAAATACTTAAGTAATTTGGAAATTTTTTCAACATTTTTGTTAAATTTTGGTCAAATAAAAAGACTGTTTTTGTTTCTTAGCGTTTGGCAATTTGCATTTCTGATTTGTTTTTGTTTTAATTTACTAATTTTGTCCAATTCGATTTTGTTTCTAGTTTTTGCATTTTTAAGCTTTTTATTTGCTTTTGTCCACATATATTATTGCGTTTCATAATTTTACATTTCTCAGTTGTTTAGTTTCTGTGTTGCAATTTCTATTGTTCCTTCAGGGCCACCATACCTCTTTGTATTTCCCAGCTGTCCTGTTACCTCCGCCTCCATTTGTGTATAAGATTTGTTACGCTTTTTACTGTTTATTTGTGCTGCTGATATAAACTCAAGCTGTTTTACATTCATAATTTTTCTAATTTGATCCGGTCATTCCTACAGGTTTCCAAAGTCAGCTCATTCCGAGTATTTTCCCCAAGTATTTTCTATTCAAAGAGGTGCAAGACTTTCCAAAACCTTTAAGCTATCCAGTTCAGATGTAGAATGTATTAGCTAAAGCAGATTATGTTAGCCGGACATTTTATAAAAGGCCAGATTCTTAATGTTGTACAGAAAAAGTGATGACAGCTTATCCCTGTGTGAGAGAAAAAAACTCAGGAAATGTCGGAAACCAATGAATTTTAGGCGAAGGTGTGTATGGAGAGAGTTCAGAACGGGTTTAGAGTAGATATGGTGAAGGGGCGATCGAACGGCTGAGGTGCCACAGTGAGACGAAAACGGTTTAAAAAAATATTCAAAAAACGCCTTTGCATTTCAGTGAGGTCTTATCCAGATATTACGTTTGCCCTTTCATATCATAATACACTTTGTTTTTTCTAGGATTGCTTTGTAATAATTTGTACAGTTTTGCATGTTATAGATGTAATCATTTTCGGTTTGTTGTTTTACTTTCGAAGCGGTTTGGGCGGTTTTACTGAGGATAACCCACTACAGGTGATGTAGATTCTCTTTTTGCACAAAGATATTTAAGGTGTAAGGTCAAAGGTCAAAAACAAATGATGTATGATGAACTGGCTGCCACACTGGCGTGGAAGACTCATTATATTAACCCCACTCCGATGTATTTCAATAAAGCGGAGGGCTGTTACAAGGCTGTGTGCTCATGTGTGCTCATTTCTCAAAGGTTTTAAAATCAATAGGCGCAGTTCATATTTCTGTAAGTGGTAGAATCTACAGAACCAGATGTCCACCACAACGGCTTTGCTCTGTTGTTTATCCACCACCACAATGTCCGGTTGGTCCATCACCATTCTGTCAGTCTGTATCTGGAAGTCCCACAGGATCAATCATTGCCCACTACCTTTGGAGGTGTTTGACCTTGGGGTCTCCAGTCCGTACTCTGCACAGATGTTTCTGTACACTAAGCCGGCCACTTGGTTATGCCGCTCCATGTTTGCTTTCCCTGCAGCATCTTATACCCTGCAGTTATGTGCTGGATTGTCTCAGGGGCCTCTTTGCACAGCCTACACCTTTGGTCTTGTCTGGTGTGGTAGATCTGGGCCTCTATTGCTTGGTAGATCTGGCCTCTATTGCTCTAGTGCTCAAGGCCTGCTCCTGTGCAGCCAGGATGAGTGCCTCTGTCCTTCAGACCAGCTCTCTCAAGCCGTTGGTAGGATTTCTTGATATCAGCCACTTCATTTATGTTCCGGTGGTACATCCCATGTAGGGGCTTGTCCTCCCATGATGGTACTTCCAGTATATCACTGTATGTGACTGTATACGGCTTGTATTGTGTAAATATAATAGTGACTTCTTTATAGTCTATGGCTGAAACACATGAACTCACTCTTCAATCCAGTCTTGATCTGATTTTTTATGCAATTCAATTGAGTAATTTTACACATTTCATTCTGCCACATAACAGTTCTTTAGATCTGTGCTTTATCTATTTAAAAGGACAAATATTTTAATGCTGACTTTTATGAATGGGTTGAGAGTTGATGAGGTTGCGAGGCACAAGTGACAAGGAAAAAAATCTTTGCCAGTTGAAAATGCACATACGAACTAATTTCTTAAAAAAAGTTTTATTACAAAAATTTCACATTATTTTTACATCTATGCACAAGGTCATCTATCATTTACAATAGCTTTACATGGTCACATTTCAAACAGGCCTAGCTACGACTACTTTGTCTCTAAACTACAGTGTGTTCCAGTGTAAGGCAGAAGTTTGGACGTAGCTTTTCCCTGTAGCAGCCCGAACAATGGCTTCAAATCTGTAAAACTCTTTAGTCCCTTTTTAAAATTTCATAAACTCATTAGGATTTATAAAAAGATTTTCCAGTCAAAGGCAAAATTTGCTCTTCATGCGTTGGAACATAGAGGCATCAGTAGCAATTACAGACAATAATATTAAATACAGTCTTTGGCCTCTTTTAGACCTTGATATAAAATAATGCAGTTGTCCTGGTACATTTTCTCCATCGATCACATCCACTAGGGGGCAACCTGTCAAGATGAGCACAGTGAACCACCCCTCTCCAGATTTAGGAGTACCTCACTAGGGGATTGGTCATCTATTACTTGATTTAAATTGATAGGGAACGCCAGAGCACCTACAGAAAATGTATTCAACTAGACTTGAGGAGAGCATGCATGCCCCATTCAAATCCGAGTTTTGAACCAGGAACCTTCTCGTTTTGAGGCTACTTGGATTAGTTAGGGCCATTGCATTTTGTTCCATTGTAAGATATGGTAAGGTTGGATGTAGGCTAATATTTTCAAGGACGGATTAAAATTCATGATTTGAAAAACTCCCAAGAACTTTGATATATCTCACTTGAGTCCAGTCCAGTGCAGTGTAGTTCAATTTTGTCCCGTCTTATCCCATTTTCTTACATTTTGGAGCATTTTAAGGCATAACTGTGAGCCCTTAGAGCACCCCATTACAGTAGTCCATCTGAAATTTTAACATTTAGTCTATGGGGCTTCTCAAGCTGTGGTCCCGTCCTCCTCCATGACCCTGTGTATTCCGTTTCCCGGGACACTGAGCACCTGTGTGTGATTGGTCAGGTCACGGATGCTGCTGTGCCGTGATTGGCTCTCCAGTCTGTGGGTGGAGCCGTGACGTGACAGGTTGTCCAGTCGGTGCGAGCTGTCCAGTCTGTTGGCGCTGAAGTGTCTGGACTGAGAGTCGTGGAGGCGGGGCAGACTCCCGTAAGGCTGTCGCTCGTCTGTCGTCCGAAAACTGCTCGCTGTGTACCTGCAATTCACAGACGGAGAATGTGCGTATTGGCTAAAACAAGTTATGTAAGCACTTCTTTAAAATGAAGAAAAATTCAAATCTGTCAACTGGACAAAAAGTTGTAGGAGTGACAGATTTGAATTTTACTTTTACTTTACTGAAGTTTACCTTTCCTTTTACTATGGACGACTGGACGACTGGGGGATTTCACAGACACTTTGTACATTTGTATTCAAAGGTTTGAGCTTCCTGTTATATTTGCGGCTGTTTTTCCATTCAAAGGATATAATATCTTGTTTAAATTGGTAATTGCTATGGCAACAGTCCAAGTCTCTCAACATTCTGAAACCCATGGACAGCCTGATAATTCCTGTTTGATAAACTGGTATCATATTCTATCTACCGTATTTTCCGGAGTATAAGTCGCACCAGAAAAAAATAACCAGAAATGCATAATGATGAAGAAAAAAATATATATTTCACATATAAATCACATCTGAGTATAAGTCGCACCCCCGGCCAAACTATGAAAAAAAGTGCGACTTATAGTCCGGAAAATACGGTAATTCAAAAACCTGCAATACTGTTAAGCCACTGAAAGATAAATACATTAATTAATTACAATTACAATTAATAGATTAGGTCTAGACAGAGGCTGGGATTACTAAGCAACTGTAGTCATATACCACTTTATACAGACAGTGGTTTTAACTATGTACTCCACCCTAACCTCCTCATGTTATTTGGCTCCCAGATACCAGGACTAAATCAAGTCTAAACAATTACCATACCTGCCGTCCCGGGAGCGGTGCAGGCTGCCATGGTAACTGCTCAGTTTGGAGCGGCCGCTGCGCACAGATCCGGCACGGCTCGTGCTGTTGCTATGGGGCTCGTCCATGGCCAGGTGAGTGGAGGAGGCGTGGGTGGAGGTACCCTGAGAGAAAAGGGGGGCAAGTTAAACAGTTGCATCGTGTTGAACATCAATTATAGCTATTCCTAGTAAAAGAAAAGAAAGGAGCACATCTGGCACATCTCCACTGTCTTAAAGAGTCCCTGGCAGGCTACCATCTCTCTACAGTAAAACAATTATATAGATTTTCTGTAGAGTGAAAGTTAGTAAAAAGATTTAGCAACGTAGCAACCATCTTTTCTTAATATTGTGACACTACATGGTAACGCACAAAAAATAACCACTAATATTATGGTGAAAATGGTCCATACCTGGGTGGAGGTGCCTCTGGACTTCCTGACGATGGGGGTGTTGGGGTCCCGGAGCAGGAGGGCCGTGAAGTCGGGCTCCTGCAGCACCTGGCGGCTCTCGTTCACCATGGCACTG
>KN471723.1:6723-19320 GCA_000787095.1 Periophthalmodon schlosseri
AGAGTGTTTTCAGTTTGACAGGAGAATGCAGCCTAAATATGTAGAGTTTGTGTGTTAAACATGTGTGAATGAAACAAAACACAACTCCGGGTATGTTTTTGATGAGGAAACAACATTAGAACATAAATCAGATAATAGTGCAATATGAGCCCTTTTGTCACAATGGGATTCAAACCAGCCGCCTTCTCGTTATAGGACCAGCACTCTGCCACCTGGGTCATTATCAACGTCAACCTCGTCAAAACAATAACAGCCTCATGTCCCCTTATGTCCTCCCTGTCATATCTCCTCTATAAATGTCTCTACTCAAGATGCTAATGTGTTTGTGGTGTCACCCAGCGATCTATTATCATGTCAGGGAGGAGGAGAGAGAGGAGAGGAGGAAGAGGGGAGAAGAGGGGAGAAGACGTGGGACGAGGGGAGGGAGGAGAGAAGAGAGGCGAGAGAGAGGAGAGGGGGAGGGGAGAGGAGGTAGGATGAGGGGAGGAAGGAGAGTAGAGGATGAGAGAGAGAAGAGGGCAGAGGATGGGGTTGAGAGAGAGGAGGGAAAAGGGGGAGGGGAGAGGAGGCGAGTGGAGGATAGAGAAGGGAAGAGGAGGGGGGGAGAAGAGGAGGGTAGGGGGCAAGAAGAGGACAGAGGAAGGAGAAATGAGAAGGAGGGGAGAGGAGGGGGTTGAAGAAGGAGAGAGGAGAATGGAGAAGGGAAGAGGAGAGGGGAGATAAGAGGGCAGAGGAGGGGTTGAGAGAGAGGAGGGAAAAGGGGGAGGGGAGAGGAGGCGAGAAGAGGATGCAGGAAAGAGAGATGAGAGGAAGAAGAAAGAAGTTGGGAAGAGGAGAGGGATAGAGAGATGAGCGGAGAGGATGATGGAGAAAGGAAGAGGAGAGGAGAAGAGGGGAGAGGAGGTAAAAGGAGGACGGGAGAGGAGGTGAGAAGAGGATGGAATAAGGAGAAATGAGAGGGAGGAGAAAGGAGAGAGAGAGGAGGAGAGAAGAGGAAAGAGGAGGGGAGACGTGAGTAGAAGAGGGGGAGGAGAGAGGAGGAAACAGGAGAGAAGGGAAGAGGAGAGGACAAAAAGAGGAGAGAGAACAGGGGGATTATGAGGTGGATGCAGGGGAGAGGAAGGAGGAGAGAAAGGCCCACATTTCCTTTGGGTCTTATTGTTCTGGCCCTGATGCTAGTGATGATGGCTTTTTCAGATGGTATTAAACTGTCTTGGCCCATAGCTGTCAACAATGCAAATGAGCTGAGATGCTATCATTGCAAACAACCAGCTTGTCCTTTCTCTCCCCCTCCCCCTCTCTCTCTCTTTTGCTCTCTTCTCTCTATCATTCTCTCCCTCTCTCCTTCACTGTGTCAAACTGGCTAATTCCTCACTGTCTCTGATACTTAAGTCATGGTTTTCTTCTGACAGCATTACAACAATCTGTCTGATTGAAAATATCCACACAGATTCTAATATGTTGCTGTGTAAGTCCAATGATTGAATTGAATTGTTTTAAAGGTGCACTATGTGATTATCTTGTGTGGGATCCAACAATTAAATGTAATGTCATACTATGAAAAATTCCAGGCAAAAAAATGACATCTCCATGGAGACAAGCAGGTGGCGGACCTTCCACCTGAGAAATGTACATAGTGCACCTTAACACAGCTTGTTGAAGTTTATGTGAGTCCTAGATGAGGTGAGTTCAGAGAGGTTGGAGAGATCAGAGCAAGCATGTTTTGGTCAGTTTGCCTCAGGACAGCTGTGGCTACAAATGTATTTTCATTTTCCAATAAATGGTAGATGGTCAAAGGTCACATTTGTATATAGCACTTTTCCACCTTCAAGGCACTCAAAGCGCTTTACATCAAGGAACCGCTCACCCATTCATACACCAGTGTACACAGACACTGGGGGCAAAAGGGATTAAGTGTCTTGCCCAAGGACACAATGTCAGAATTTTTCTGTGGGAGCTGGAATCGACCCGCCAACCTGTAGGTCTGTGGATCTGACCACTCTACCAATGATGTGTTTATGTGGAGAGTGGGATTTGAACTGCCAACTTTCGGATCAGTGGCCAAACACTCTACCGACTGAGCTACTGTCGCCCCTGATAATATATTAAGATCATTTATTGACTTTTTTCCCCTAAAATTTAAAAATATGCAATAAGAAGCTAAGTGATTTGATCTTTAGGAGGCAAAAATATCATAGTATAGCTTCAACTAATTTCTCTTTCTCTCTCTCTTTCTGTTTTAGGTTTATCGTCACTCCTACATGGCATCTTACAGTATCTACAACATCCACACAAGGTCAGTGTACAAATATTGTTCTTATTAAAGCTAAAATGTCTGTTTCGGCTTTGAATCCTGTTTCCTCTCCTAGTGTCCTTCTCAAAAATCATAACTTTTGGTGTGTTTGGCTTTCTTCATGTTCATCATCTTTTTGACAGTCTGGTATGCTGAAGGCTGTTTTGTTGTTTTCAGGGAGGTTTGGGCGCTGGACCCTCCGGAGGTGGGTAATTCTGTGCTGCAGTACGCGGCCTGGGGAGTGCAAGGACAACAACTGGTGAGAGCCTTTCATTCATACATTTTTGTTTTGTGTATATTTGTATGTATTTATATGTATCTCCCTTGTCCTAAAGAATTTCAGTTGCACATGAGTAACTACATTGTCCAGGACCAGAGTAGCCAAAAAATACTGCTACTTTTAATATAAATGTTAAAGGTAGTTGTCTGTGTAATCCCTCAGTCGTCCAGGTATGATCTATAGCAAAAGAACAATTCAATTCTGTGAACTGAACAGGAGTTTTAGAGGGAAGACGTTTCGTCGCTCATCCAAGCAGTTTCTGTTTGTTAGCTATAGAAAGCTACAGAAACTGTAGTGATCTCCTCCCTTCAGGCAGACATAAGGCCGTGTCCACCAGTAATCTGACCAGAACTGAAGAAGCTGCATGGATGAGCGTCTTCACTCTAAAACTTTTATCCAGCTTTTATCCTTTGCCATGTTAAAGGTAGTTATACTCAAACTAACCTAATGAAGTAAAAGTATTGTTAATTAAAATGATCTTGCATGTAAAAAGTTTGCAAAACCATACTTTTCTTGACAAGTTGAAAGCAACATGCATATTTCAATAGTAGAAAGTTGTTGCTAGAACAATAATTAGCGATATGCCAAAAAATCTTCTTGGAACCAATTTAGATACTCTTACAATTCCTGAGTATCTCTGTATTTCCTTTAAGAAGTAACTAAAATAATCTGCTTCTCTGAAAATTCCCATTTCGTTATGATGATTGGTTAATTCCATGTGAAAGAAAAATTCAAATCTGTCAACTGGACAAAAAGTTGTAGGAGTGAAGACATTTCGTTGTGTGTGAACTTAACATACTGGCTAGCCCTATTGTTTTCTTTGTTTAGATATAGGTCTGAGGATGGAGTTATAAATAGGAGATATATGATGTCTAAGGCCCTCATTCCTGTTCAAAAACGGATTGTCTTTCCTTACAAAAATTGCTTCTTCAACTCTCCTCTCAAACCATTTCTTTTCTTTGGCTAAGATCTATTTCTCACTATCTTCAAAGGAGTGGTTCGTGGCTTTAAGATGGAGTTGTATGGCAGATTGGGGTCCTGAGCTGCTCTTGGGATGGTATTGGTACATTCTCTTATGGAGTGGGTGTTTTGTTTCTTCAGTATAACGCTCCCTGCAGTCTTCACTACCCTGGATAGAGACATTGCTTTGTTTGTGGCTCAGGGTTTTGTCCTTTGGGTGAACCAGTTTCTGTCTTAAAGTCTTTGTAAGTTTGAAATAGACCGGAATTTCATACTGTCTGAAAATTCTCTGAAGCTTTTCAGACACACCAGCTGTGTAAGGAATGGTTACACATTTCCTACTAGGTTCAGATTCCCTGTTGTCCTGTTTTTTTCACTCTCTTAAGTCTATTGAATGCCCATTTTACATATCCACAAGCAGATAGTGTTCCTCTTTCACTTTTCCATCTGTGTTTGTAGGAACTACTGCAGGATACTAAGCTAAAAGAGAGAACTTAAAGTGTCACATGACCAAATCTGCAAACTGCTGGAAATTTGTTTAAATACCACATATTTTCAGTTCAGAGGAAACTTCTACAGGCAAATCCACGGCTGTGCCATCGGCTCACCGGTCTCTCCTATTATGGCTAACTTATATATGGAACAATTTGAACTGGATGCATGGGCCTTATTTCCAGGCACTCCACCCACGCATTGGTATTGATACGTGGATGATAACTGGACTAAAAAAATTCAAGATCTGGAACCTTTACTGCACATATTAATGCTGTGGATCCAAATATCAAGTTCACACAGGAAGAGGCCAAGGAGAACAAACTGGCCTTCTTAGATTGTGCAGTAACAATAGGAGAGGACCCACGACTCCAGGTAGAAGTCTTCAGGAAACCCATACAAACTGACCAATACCTGCTGTTTGATTCACACCATCCACTGCAGCACAAACTCGGAGTTATCCTTCTCTACAACACAGAGCTCAAGTGGTTCCTACAAACACAGAGGGAAAAATGAAAGAGCCGTACATCTCCATCTCAAAGCCACTAACCACTCCTTTGAAGATAGTGAGGTATAGATCTTAGCCAAAGAAAAGAAATGGTTTGAGGAGGGAGTTAAAGCAGCAATTTATGTTAGGAAAGACAATCCATCTTTGAACAGGAATTGGGCCTTAGACATCATCTATCTTCTATTTATCACTCCATCCTCAGACCTGTATCTAAACAAAGAAAACAATAGGGCTAGCCAGAATGCTAATAGGTGTGAGAGCATCCATTAGGGGCCTGAATGATTATGGTAAGTATGACTCAGGCACAGTTCACACTTAGTGTGGCTCATTAGACCTAGTCAACAAACAGAAACTGTAAACAATAGGTGTTTTTAGTTTCAGTGTAGTTAGCTCCTCTCTTCAAACAGATATAAGGCAGTGTCCACCAGTAATCTGACCAGAACTGAAGAAGTTGCTTGGATGAGCAGCAAAACATCTTCACTCATACAACTTTTTGTCCAGTTAACAGGTTAGAATTTTTCTTTTACTATGGATCATACCTGGACGACTGAGGGATTACATAGACATCTTAATTCCATGTGGTAAATGGTAAATGGTCACATTATTATATAGCGCTTTTCCACCTTTAAGGCACTCAAAGCACTTTACATCAAGGAACCACTCACCCATTCACATACACTAGTGTTCACAGACACTGGGGGTGAAGTGGGTTAAGTGTCTTGCCCAAGGACACAACGACAGCATTCATCTGTGGGAGCTGGAATTACACTGCCAACCTGTGGGTGGACAAACGCTCTACTAGCTGAGCTGCTGTTGCCCCGTGTTACTCACTAAGAGCCTTAGGGAGGCTGACCAAACATATAGTTGCATTAATCAGACTATATCACCAAACACGGTCACATGAATGGGATCACAATTCTACTGTTCTCACCATATTGCCCAGTACGAACAATAATAGTAGATAGTTTATTAAAAATAGTTATGTGACACACTAATTTTCATTTTTTTTTGTTGACTAATTGGACTTTTATCTCACTTTCTCTCTTCATAAACCATCATAGAGCTGAGGACTGTTAATTAGATGCAAATTATGTCCCCTCACACACTTTTGTTTTTTCCGCTCTGGACACGTTGCCATGTTTGTGACAGAAAAAGGTTAAAGTGTAGCGAGTTTGAACACGCAAAAGTCATTATAGATACAAAGAAGAGGAGGGTGAAAAATGAGGTAAAAGTGAACGATGAAGGCCCACAGATCAGAATAAGCATGAGTCATGATTACTAAGACATGAGTGGGTGAGTGGGATGACACACAAACAACAGCGATGATTAGCAGAAAAATTGAGAGAACAGCTATAGATAGTTAGAAAGTGTTATTTGGGAAAATGGTAGTGGTTTTAAAAGTCCTAATTACGCAAAACTGACTCATGTGAACTTTTAGCTAAGTTATAATATTGTTACCTCCTCAAAAACATACCTGGAGTTGTGTTTTGTTTCATTTGAGTAAACCTTGTTTATTAGTCTGTCTACATTTCCTAACAGCTACCTTTTACCTTTAACCCGGTAAAGATTGGCATTTCCAGGGCTGAAATTATCCAAATGATTCTAGTGAAGGTGCATGGAGTTTAAAAACACAGTGTAGCGCTTCCTGTTTTACCACATGACATCACAAGGTGGGACAGAGTGTTTTCAGTTTGAGATAAGAACTAAATATGCAGGGTTTGTGTGTTAATCATGTGAATGAAACAAAACACAACTCCAGGTATGTTTTTGAGGAGGAAATAACATAGATTAGAAAATTGAGTTATATGAGCCCTATAAACTATCTATCTATCTTGCATGTATTAAATTACAGGTGTGTTTTAATTGCTAAGAAATAGCTTGGGCCGTCTCTCCACAGATCTGACCTGTAACTTGTCAACTGCTTGTCTCCTTGAAGATAGAAAAGCATAATGCTATACTGCAGAATATTTTCGCCAAAGCAATGACATTTTCATGAAACAAGCAGGTGATTGATCCCCCCTACCAGAAAAGTTCCATAGTGTACCATTATGAGAAAAACATTATTTGGCCATCTGAGAGAACCTATTTGTCTTGCAGTTGTTATGCATCACAAAAACAATTGTATCTCAAATTGCCTCACTGAATTGAACACGAATCACATGGACGCTCTTTTTACTGTAATAACTTTAAAAACAGCGCAGACTGCTTCACCTTGGAGGAGACAAATGTCCAGAGCACTTACACAGATCCAGATGATAAAGGGAGCTCTTATTCCCCAAAGCACTTTCATAAATCACAATATTCTTCTGTTTTAATCAAATCTGTGGCTCTAACCCCAAATGGACGTTGCACAGCCAGTCGAATTAGACTTTTTTATTTCACCACCAGGCTCCCTGCATGAAGAGCCAGCTCAAAATGTCTGCAAAATTATGTCACAACTTTGCAGAGGAGGAAGTCAAAGTAGAGTTACTGCAAAGGAACATCACTCTAGTATAAGTGGCCTGCTTTACCAAGAGGTTATATAGAAAGTAAAGTACTTGCATGTAAGACGTATAGGAATAGTTGTAATAAAATGTTATGTTATCACAGCCTCTACTATTACTACTTTTCATTTTCTGTATACCTCCATTAATATGCTCAATCTCTATTAAAATGTAAGTTTAAAATTATTTAAAGGTCCTATATTACACAAAATTGATTCTTGAGCTCGTAATATAGGCCCTTTAAAAACTGTAGATCAATTACTTAAAGGGGCACTGTGTAAGTCTTCTGGAGGGTCCACCACCTGCTTGTCTCCATGGAGATCTTATGCCTTTGCTGGGTAGTCCCACTGTATGACATTAAACCCAACTATCTCCATGGAGTTACAGATCTATGGAGAGGCGACGCCACTCCCAGAAGTAAATGCATGTTTTTCTATATACATACCTGTAGAGAAATATATGTTGTAAAGATTGAATGTGATATTGTGACATATTCCAGGCAATAACATCTCCATGGAGACAAGCAAGTGGTGGACTCTACATCAGAAAATTTACACAGTGCATCTTTACTATATAGTTTATTTCTAGTTTATTTCTAGCATTCTTCTCAGAAACATTTAGCCTCATATCGACTGTTCCATGTTATAGAATTGTTTAGACAGAAAGACCAAATGGACTATTACATTACCTCAAATGAGCAGACTCACTTTGCTAAACGTCTGTGTTTACAACCATGATCCAATTACACACAGCTTTGAGTTTAAATAACCTAATAATACATCTTTACTGTGTTCCAGTGACAGTCACCTAACACCAGAGAACTCCCTCTGTATTCTTTTTATACTTAAACAAACTTAACATAATGTTGACAGTATCTAGACTCTAGGCCTGTCACGAGAATTACCATATCGACTTATTGTTCAATATATGATAGAGGGAACAATATTTTTTGGGGGTCTATATTTATCACGTTTACATTTTCTTTGCACAACTGGGACATTTTTGTTTCTTTTTTTAACAATATTGTAGATTTAGAATAGTTTTTGTAGTTTAAATCTGCTCTTGGGTTATTTTGTCAGCGGCATAAATTAGTTTCAACATTATCTGAATTGGTCAGACTATGTGGAAGTGAGAGGTATTCACTGTGCAACTCACTGTTTTGCATTCAAACCTGCATTAACTGATTTAATCAAAGGTGTACTATGTAACTTTTCTGGTCTGCCATCTGCTTGTCTCCATGGAAATGTTTAGAATGGTGTTTAGAACGTTCCACGGTGAAACATTAAGCTTATATATCATGCATTTATTAAATTACGTTTTTTATATCACAAAAATACCTTGAAAAAATGTGTGTTGTGTGCTCTGTCTGTGACTTGGTCTGGTGCCATGGAGACATGGAGATTAGGTGGTTGATCTTCCACTCTCCAGATGTTACATAGTGCACCTATTTTCTATCTGTTCTGTCAGCTCTGAGAAAGACACAAACAAATCAAACAAAGAATGCACATATATATCTATATATAACCACAAAATCAATCCAAAGTGTGTGTGTCTGTGTTTCCAGATGTACATATTTGAGAATAACATTTACTACCAGTCTGATGTGAAGAGTAACTCGCTGAGACTGACGTCTTCAGGCAAAGAGGGAGTCATCTTCAATGGCATTGCAGACTGGCTCTACGAAGGTATGCTATGATTATTGTGTTATTTTCATGATCATGTGAGTTTGATAGATTAACTGTTCAAGTCAAAGCAGCAGCATCAACAAATTGCAGAAGTATTTTCCCAATGTACAACAGTGGTAGATGAAGTACTCAATTTTCTACTTAAGTAAAAGTACACAAAGATACAGAGGCAAAAAGTTACTCAAGTAAAACTAAAAGTATCACATGAAAAGTTCTATTTAAGTAAAAGTATTTGAATACCTGTTTAAAACTGCACTTTAAGAGTAAAAAGTACAAGTATTTCACTCAAGTGTTGTTAATTTGTTAAACTGTTAAATGTAGTGCTATTGATTAAAAAAATTATACAGATTTTGGTCGACAGCAGCAATATGAATCAATTTTGTAATTTTTCTTATGAATTTTGTGTATTTATTTTTGTTTGTTCAAAGCTGAAGCTTGAACTTGAAAACTTTAGTCAGGTTACCACAAACATAGTAAAAATAACCCCTCAAATCATATGAAAAGTTTTTACTTTTCAGTCCAGTTAAAAAATTTAGTGGAGTAGAAAGTACAGATGCCTGCTCTCAAATGTAGTGAAGTAAAAGTAAAAAGTGTCCACTGTAAAATTTAGATTTACAGATACCTGAAAATTCTACTTAACTAAAGTACTTTACTACTTGTACTTTGTTACATTCCACCACTGATGCACAGTTTTGGTTTGTTTGCTACATATGTTGTCCAGTTTTAAGATATATGAACTACTACCAACTCTGTTCCTTGTTTTTAATAAAATAACAGATATTTGTTTTGAAAGCCTTTTTGACTTAATTGGACCCCTGGAAGAATAGTTTGTCTGCTCTGACGGGGATACTATAAATAAACAACAACATTCTGTTCTGTGTGTGCATGTGTGTGTGCGTGTGCGTGTGTGTGTATGTGTGTGTGTGTGTGTGTGTGCAGATACGATCTTGGAAACCCACGTGGCTCACTGGTGGTCGCCTGATGGAGAGAGACTCGCCTTCCTGGTTCTGAATGACAGTCTGGTCCCAAACATGGTCCTGCCCCGCTTCACCGGGACCACCTACCCCAGGGGCAAGCACTACCCCTACCCCAAGGTGAGGAGAGTGAGATACACTAATATAAGACAATACAATATGGAGTATAACACCCTCATATTTATATTCAAATCTTCATTAACTCCAGGGCTGCTCTAAACCAGGTCTAACCAAAGACTAAACCAAAGCTAACTAAAGACCAAACCAGGACAATGCTCAGTGCTAAACCACTAAAGATAACCAAGAACTAAACCATGACTGAACTAATGCTAACTCTGGCCTAAACAAGGACTAAACCAGGTCTAACTCAGAACTAAACCAAAGTGAACCAAGGATGAAACAAGGACTATACCAGGACTAAACCAGGACTAAACCAGATCTACCTTAAGACTAAACCAGGTCTTAACCTAAGCTAACCAAGGGCCAAACTAGGGAAATGCCAACCTAGGACTAAACCAAGTCTACCCAAGGACTAAACAAGGTCTAAACCAAAGCTAACCAAGATCTAAACTAGGAGTGAACTAATGCTAACCCTGGACTAAACCAGTACTAAACCAGGTCTAACCTAGGTCTACCCTAAGACTAAACCAGACCTAAACCTAATATAACCAAGGACCAAACTAGGACAATGCCAACCCAGGACTAAACCAGGTGAAACCCAAACTAAACCAGGTGTAACCATGTAGAGATCCAGGGCTAAACCAAAGCCAATGAACCAGGACAATGCTAACCCAGTTCTAAACCAGGTCTAAACAAGGACTAAACCAGATCTAACATAGATTTAACCCAGGTCTAAACCAAGTCTAACCAAGGGCTAAACTAGGCCTAAACCAGGTTTAAACCAAAGCTAACCCGGGACTAAACCAGGTCTAAAGCACCTCCATTAGATACTCACCATGCACTTACCATGACTTAACAAAACAGAAACAAAAACAAAAACAAAAAATCTCTCCTTTTCTTCATAAGCAAATCCAATACTTTACTTGTAAGATCCCCATTCAGTAATCATGCTAATAGGTTTTGGTTTGCCGCAGTAATAATTCAATAAATAATTAGGCTCAAATGATCTTGTTGTTTCACATAGGCTATATATTCAGGGTATATTCAGATAAGAGCATTACCACACAGCTAATGCTAATTAATTTGTGGGATTAATTTTCCACCAATAGATTATATTATATAATTACCCAAATGAGAAATTAAATGTTTCATGCAAAACATTGACTTAACAAAATCATTATCTCTCAATTTAATTATTAAAGTATTCTTCAGATTGTGTGGCTTTTTTCCCTAAAGGTGCTATTTGAGTGCCCACCTGGTGTACCATGGTTCATAAGACATGCACAGACAACCTACACAGTTACATTACCATATTTATTACTGTTTCTCCAATATAAGCTTTGGAATGCTTACATACTGTCAAATAGCATTAATGTGAGCATTTACATTTATCTGTATATAAATTCCCCACTATCCTTTTTGTGTGGTTCTCAAACTGTGGCATAGGTACCTAATCCTGGTTCGTTCACACTCACACTCTACATCAGAACTGGGACTGAACCTGGACTAGACCAGGACTAAACCAGGAGCTGAATAGGGTTTGGCCCTTAGACTAAACTCAGAGACTAGAACTAGACTGAACTCAACCGGGACAAGAGTGAAAGTGTCCTGCTTTGGTCTTTTTCATGGTCTGATTTAAATCTAGTGTTGGCCTTGATATTTTGTCAAATAAAGATGAAGGTTATACAATAAAAATCAAATTACTTTTTGATATTGTGAGAACTAGGCCTGTCACGATAATGTCGACTTCAATACACAATAGATGGAACCATATTCTTTTGGTGTTAATATTTATGTGTACTTTTTCTGTGCTCTAGTGATGTTTGGTTATATTTTTTTGGTCATAAAAGATTTGAGCTGTAGAAGATTGAGTTAATAACTTCCATGACTCATTATAGATACAAACTATATACTGAAGTGTTGCATTCTTCTGTTTAGTTATTGCAACTCATGTTTTTTGCCAGTAATGTACATAGAATTAGAATAGTTTTTGGGAGGATAATCCTGCTTTAAAGTTATTGTGTCAGTCTCATAAAATAGTTTCAGTATTATTGTTTATCGTCTATATTTTTCTTTCGCAATTTAAAATGTGTTATTGTGACCAGCCTAGTGAGAACATTTTGAGACCAAATCTTTGGAGTTTGGTGAGGACTTGTAATTATTATTTGTCTTGTCTTATCGTGTCTTGTGTGTGAACAGGCAGGGCAGCCAAACCCCGCAGTGAAGCTGTTCGTGGTGAATCTGTATGGACCCACCCACACTCTGGAGCTGATGCCTCCAGAGACCCTCAAACTGCGGTGAGCCTTTGTGTTATGGTCATCTATGTGCTATTTCTTTGTATTATTTTACTGTATACACGGTTTCTCAAAACAATATTATTAGGTGTGGATTTTGTTATTTATTTTTCTCAAAATGTTTCATCCAACCACCTTCTTCAGTTGTAAGATTTTTACAAAAAATGGCCATCTCTAGATTCATATACATAGCTGCAGGTGTTGAATAATCAGACTGTCACCTGTGTTGCCAGATAATATGGTATCCATCAGCTTTTGAGAGGTGTTCCCTTTACTTTGAGGAGGAACAAGCTGTCTCTCCTCCCAAACGCTGTGGTATAGTATTTAGAACTTCACTATGATGGACAGAGACAGATGATGCCAGACTGCAGCTGGGGAGGGAATGAGAAAAAGAAAGAACAAAATCCAGTTCACCTAATAATATTGGTTTAAGTATTTTCATACCTGGATGATGTCTGTGGAATCTGTCAGTTGTTCAGGTATGATCCATAGAAAAAAAAAAAAAAAA
>KN471723.1:20021-31813 GCA_000787095.1 Periophthalmodon schlosseri
AGATGTTATTGATTTGATGTGGCTGTTAAAGTTCAAGTCTGAGTCCATTATTACTCCTAGATTTCTAGCCTGATTTGAAGGTTTTATAGAAAGAGACTGGAGGTGACTTCTGACACTTTCTCTATGTTTCTGTGGGCCAAAGACTATGACTTCAGTCTTGTCTGAGTTTAGCTGGAGAAAGTTGTTTTGGATCCACACACTGATCTGTTGGATGCAGTGACAGAGTGAATCCACTGGTCCATATTCACCTGCTGTAGTTCAACCTAACCAACAAATGGAAACTGTAAACAAATAGCAAATTGTGTTAGTTTCAGTGCAGTTAGCTCCTCCCTTCAGACAGATATAAGGCAGTGTCCTACAGCAATCTGACCAAAACTGAAGAAGCCACTTGGATGAGCAGCGAAGTGTCTTCACTCTAATACCTACATACCTGGATGAGTAAAAAGAAATGTACCTGTATATAACATTTTCTTACAAAGATCTTTTCACAGTTGTGTATTAGTTTGAAAAAGCAATGGAAAGAAAATAAATTGTTCTTAAGCATTGTCAGTGTAAACATTCCTTTTCAAGCCTCTGTCTTTGAAGGCTACTTTTTACTTTGTAACTTTGCGATGTTCACTTTATCTTCAGTGTCTTCTTTAATTACTCTCTCCTGTACTTTGGCCTGCGTTCTCGCTCTGCAGTCTGCCGGAGCCGTTATTTCCAATGCAGAGACCAAGGACGAGCCACACCAGTGAATAACAGTCTAATGTTATTCATCCCATAGAGCGCTCGATGCTGCTATCTGCTCCTCATATCTCAGTGTTTTCGAAAGTGCAAGAGAAATCTGATTTAACCTTATGAGAGAAAGGGGACTATGCCTGCTCTGCAATTTTAAACAGCAGAGGTTAACTCAGCAGAAACCATTTTAACTTTTGCAATAATAATATAGATTCTAGTGTGAGGAAAACTTCTTTGGCTGGGTTAGTTAGTGCTGTCAGAACTATTGCCTACTTAAAATTGTTTGTGGAATTGTATTTTTTATCTTGTTTTACACTGACACTGCATAAATTGTACTAAAGGACCTGTACCCAATTTCTTTCCATGTATTTGGGCCCCAGTACAGATATTGTATAAGCAGCTCTTGAGGTCAAAATAAGGCCGCTGTCTGCATCTAATTAGTTAACTAACTTGATGATGCATTACCATGACAGCAAAACTCCACTCTGGCCTCTGAAAGTTGTGAAAAATGCTTATAAACTTGTGAATAAGTAAGATGCTCTGAGGTAAATGAGGAATAACTTTGGACCACTTCAAATCCCTTAAAAGTCAGGTATAGCGCCGTTAACTAAAATAATTCAAATATGGATTACTTGTGCACCATAGTGTCAGTATAAAGCTATGGTAAACGCCGTGTAACCCACCACTTCCATTATTTACTGATAAATATTTCAGAGCTGCCTGAATAATAGATTTTAACTAAGTCCCTTTTCACCTTGAGCAGTGTTGAGAAGAATGACATTGTTTACAACACAGTAAACACTCTTAAAACAAGTGCTTATCTGGCAACCTTGATTCAAGTTCAACTTCAGACGTTACACCATTTTCCTTCAAAGTTAGTTTTCTTAAAGCACTTTCGTTTTTCTGGTTTTGAGTTCTTTCTATTATCACAGTCACTCCATCCTCCTTGAGACACAAACAGCCCAATTGTACAGAATATATACTGTTTTCTTCTGTATTATCAGCACTAGTGCAAGCTTATTTACAAAAGACATATTGTGATTGTGTCTGCTACATAGTTATAATCTCTAACACCAGAGGGTCATTGTGTTATAATTTGGACATTTTAAATCGCAATATTGATCTAAAACGACTTAAAGCAGACCTATTCTGCAAAATCAACCTTTCAGAGCTTTTAACCATGTTAGCATTGTTTCCCTTCTCATTTACTCTCTCAAAGTTGTCATTTTGGTACAAAAAAAAATAAAAATCTGCTACTCGTTAGAGTGATCTGCAGCTGCAGGAGGGGCTGACAGCTACATGGCTCTTTATTGTGATAACGTTTACAGCAACGTCAGCTCCGACTGGGCACTGCAGTTTTCTAACGTAGAAGTCAACAGCCTTGTTTCTTTTATTTATTTGTATTAGATGAATATTGTGATTTAAAATGTGCAAATTATGACATAATGATCCACGAGTGTCATAGATTATAACTATAGAGTAGGCACAAGCACAACAGGTCTGCTAACTTCCGTGTTAGAAAACTGTGGTGCCCAATGGGAGCTGACGTAAGCAATCGCCATCACAACATCCCTCCTATGGATAGCTACAGATCACACTAGCTGGTGGCAGATTTTTTTTTCATGATTTTACAAGGCTGCCAAATCCTACGTGTATCACAGAATAAGAAAATGGCAGTGAAAACAGAGTTTGATCAGAGCAATGATGTCTTGAATACAGGAGAATAAAGATTACTTAAACATGCCTGAATCACTCTCAGTAAAACTTCAGAGGATAAATGAGAAGGGGAAACAACTATAAGATGGTTAAAAGTTCTAAAGAGTCAATTTTGCTCATAGGTCTGCTTTAAGATAATAGTTGTATACTAACCACTTCTGCACGAAGGAAGGAATACACCAACTTGCTACATTATGGGTTTCTTAAAGGTCCACTAACATCTCTATGGAGATGTTACACAGTCTACTTTTGTCCTCATATAGGAAGTGAACATGCACAACAACTGTAATATTTTAGATAAAGCCTTGGTTGCCAGATCCTAAAACTTTTTTAAATGCACCCAAATTGGCTCTGTCTGAAATGATGTGCCCTCAGTGTTTTACAACTAATGGCGTCTCAGGCTGAGTTGTGATTATATTGTTACAACTACCTTTAACACTGTACTTCATTCACCACTTTAATTTGAAATGTATTATTGATAATAATTGTTTTGTTGTGTATTTGTAGAGAGCACTATGTGACGATGGTGAAGTGGATCAGTAAGACAAAGACTGCAGTGCGGTGGCTGAACCGGCCCCAGAACATCTCCATACTGACTGTGTGTGATACCACCACTGGGGCCTGTGTCACTGTGAGTATAGACTGCAGCTACTTCTTATTTTAAAGAAGACCTTGTGCTTGTGCTCTACAGTTATAATCAATGACACCCGAGGATCATTATGCTATAATTTGCACATTTTAAATCACAATATTCATCTAAAACGACTTAATAAAAGAAACACGTCCTCTGACTTCTGCGTTTGAAGACTGCGGTGCCCAATGGGAGCTGATGTCGCCGTAAACGTCATCGTAACAAAGAGTTGGCACATCCAATGGAAAACTGCAGATCACACTAGCGAGCAGCTGATTTTTTTTTCATTTGGGCCAAAATGACTACACGTGGCTACCGAATCCTACACATATCACTGATTAAAAAAAAAACTGGAGAATGAAGTAAGTACAGAGCAGTGGGCGTGTGCTGGTGGCGGTGAAAACGTATTGATCAGCAATATGGCGTCTTGAAAATAAACAATTAAAGATTGCTCAAACATGTATGAATCACTCCAAAGGGAGGGAAGGGGAAATAACAATGATTAAAAGCTCTGAAAATTTAATTTGGCAGAATAGGTCTACTTTAAAGGTGTTGTTCCAGATTTTTTTTTCTTAAAAAGTTGAAAACTAGTTCATTTTAAACTATTTGCAGCTGTCAAACAGTATTATTCTCTTTCTACGTACTTTCCTTGCATCCTAATTGAAAAAAAAAAAAAATCTACTTAAGTAAAAGTATTTAAGTACCCATTTAAAAATGTACTTTAAGAGTAAAAAGTACTCAGTATTTCACTCAAGTGTTGTTAATTTGTTAATTTGTTAAAGTGTTAAATGTAGTGATATTGATTAAAAATGATACAGATTTTGGTCAACAGTAACAATACAAATAAACTTCTTATGAATGTTGTGTATTTATTTTTGTTTGCTCAAAGCCAAGGCTTGAATTCAAAACTTTAGTCGGGATGTTACCACGAACATGGTAAAAATAACCCCTCAAATCATATGAAAAGTATTTTTTACTTTTTAGTCCAGCTCAAAAATGTAGTGGAGTAGAAAGTACAGATACCTGCTCTCAAATGTAGTGAAGTAAATGTAAAAAGTATCCACTGTAAAATTGTGTTAAGTATAGTACACATACCTAAGAATTCCACTTAAGTACAGTACTTTACTACGTGTACTACTCTGCTTAACTTGCACCACTGGTTCATTGTGATAACTAACTGATAAGTAATGTCCATGGAAAAGTTATTGTCATTGGTCAGGTCCATGGAGAGGCAACCCATGTATATTTTTCAAGGTATTTTGCCATGCCATACATTGGAACTTTATAGGGAACGCAATAACACCAAAAACATACCTGGAGTTGTGTTTTGTTTCATTCACACACATTTGAGTAATCCTTTATTATTAGTCTGTCTACATCTCCAAGGGCGTAACATGGGCCCTTTAAATAAACCTAACTTCTGTAAAATGCCTTTGTAGACTTTTACTCAACCTAATTTGCTCTCTGTATGTGAGATAGAAATATGATTACCTGCAATATAATATTCCAATTTGCTCCTTATGTGTGTTGTATACAGGTTTACATAAAATTAAGCTTTGTTCTGGCTCCTACACAAATAATAAAAAATTGATTTATTTTCAAAACTCCATGAGTGCTTTTATCTTTTTCTCCTTTTCAACCCCTTTTTTCTCCTTCTTTGTCAGGTTGAATAATCCTTTCATTCTATTCGGCAAGCAGTCAGTGTTCGCTTTGTAGTCATGGGCTGGATGTGTGTTTTAATTCAAAGAAAGAACAGTGACATGTTTTATTCATGTTGTAGTGAAGTCTAAGTAGCACGGGTATTTGGAGTGACGCTGATTAACCTCTGTTTAAGCACACGGCCCCTTTATGTGCACTTATGCTTTAATCAAGTTCTATGAGCAAAATCAAGATAACGAAAATGTATTGAAGAATGTGTGAGGACTTTTTCAGAAGTTACACAGAAATGTCAAGTGGGGCTTGTTAGCGCGTCTGGAGTTAAAACTTTTCCATTTCCATAGTCTAAAACAAAATCGTCTTTTATCTTGTCTGTATGAAAAGTATGTATCTTTATTAGAGATAGACAGATGTACTGGTTGGCCGATATATTGAGCCGATATTTGCACTGTTTAATGAATTGGTTATCAGCCTTAAAATCAGCCTTAAAATCAGCCTTAAATCTCTTGCAGAGCCCAATGTTTAGTTTTGGCTGATGTGTAGCCTAAAGAATACACATAATGCTTATTTGAACACTTTTATTTGGCGATAACTGCACAAAAAATGACTAAACTGCTCCCTTATAGGCTTATGATTAAAAAAAAAGGTTGTGAGTGAGTTTGTAGACATTTAAATTATATAATATGGGGAAAATAAATACAAATCGGTCCTACATATCAGTCCAAAAATATCGGCAGAGCTTATCGGCTATTGGCATCTCTAGGAGTCTAAACAATCATATCGGCATCGGCAATATCGGTTGATCTCTAAACTTTATGTGTGTACTCAGATGCTAAAATAATGCTATTAACACAAGCTCAACTCCATCATGGCCATTGCACATAATAATTCAAATATAATCCCTTTAATATAATATTTGGTACCAATTGGACAGTACATTGTACATTGTTAAAGGGCCCATATTACGCTGTTTTCTGATATTTGTTATAATGTTGTTTCCTCATCACAAACATACCTGGCGTTGTGTTTTGTTTCATTCACACTTGTTTAACACAGACCCTACATATTTAGACAGAAATACACTCTGTTCCACCTTGTGATGTCATGTGGTGATACAGGATCCACTGTGTTTTTAAAATCCATACACCTTCACTAGAATCATTTGGATAATTTCAGCCCTGGAATTGCCAATCTCTACTGAACTAAAGGTAAAAGGAGTTGTTAACTTGAAAACTATCACTTCATGACAAGGTGGAACAGACCATTTTGAGCTTTGGCGATGTGGACAGATGAATGTGAATGAAACAGAACACAACTTCAGATATGTTTTTGATGAGATAACAACATTCTAACATGGTTTAAACCTCACAAGAGTCAATTATGCGTAATATAAGAACTTTAATATAGTTGTATTGTATTGTGTTGTATTAGAAGACAAAGTCATTCAAGTTTGTAAAATGCATGGACATACATTACATAGTGTCTCCTCCATAAGTTTAAATATATGACCTTGAAAAACACACATGGCCTTATTCACTTTCTTTCTTGGAAGTTACAGAAATATTATGTTTATATGTTATATGTAAACCACAAATTGCTATAGCAACACATCAATATACTGTAACTGTCAATCTAATGCTCACAAATACCTGCATTGAACAGCTTCTTGAAGCATTAGACAGTTTTGTTGAATATTAAATCCTTTCTGACAGTATTTTTTTATTTTCCAGAGACACGAGGAAAGCTCTGAACTTTGGCTGTCAAAACAGGTACGTCCTTCTGAGCCCCATCTGTCACACTCACATGTCTAATACTTAAGCTCAACACTCGGAGACACACGCTGTATTTATTCATAATCAATTTCCTTCTCTTGCCATAAAAGTTTGTAGCCACCGCAATGTTCTGACAGGAGTTTTTATTACAACGCTGCCTTTGCCAAAGAGACTAATAAATAAAGGAAAAAAATGTGAGAACAAACTTTTATAGCCAGTAGCATGTGATTGGGTCATATATACAAGGCTGAATGAAGGCTGTGGCTTCTATGACCCATTAGAACACAATTTCTTTGGGAGTGTGACGTCACTCATAGCGTTCAGCTTCAGTCAAATGAAGCTCATGGAGGCTAGCAGTTATAGGCACGAATTTGGAGCTGAGTTCTATATTTGGAATTCCGAGTATCATAGCAACCAAAGAGCCAATCTGGAGTGAAGTTGTTGAAGGTAACGCCCCTTCCAGCCCGCACCACTGGTTTGGCAGGGGAGCCAATCTGAGTGAAGTTGTTGAAGGTAACGCCCCTTCCAGCCCGCACCACTGGTTTGGCAGGGGGCGGGCACTTAGCAACGCTGTCAATCAGACCTGTTGCTAACACTAGAGGGAGCAACCTCAGGGAAAGGAGGCAGCTGATTTGTCTCTTAATGTTCATACCCTGAGTGACTGACACAATAGCGAAAAAAAAATACAAGACCGACTAAAATGACAAGCCTGACAGCAGCAGTTACAGAGAGAGGGGCGACAGTTTTCTAATGTAAAGTGAATTGGCGTTGATGGAGCCAGAAGCGCACTCAGACTCACTTCCTATTCGGAACGTGGCAACTAGCAGGTTAGCTATGTCCATTTATATATACAGTCTATACTTGTTTCAGAAGTTGCCATGGGCGCTGCCATTGTCATTCAGGTTGTATTATTTTGCATGGGGCTTCTGATCTTTACAGCAAATAAGTTCTATAAGGACTACAGAGCTGTTTTAAAAGCTCCCAGAGAATCAGTGTTCATTTTACACAAATGAACGTCCTTTTATCATATTTTAGTTCTCCATTGAAATGAATGGGATTCCCACTTAACTGGAAGAGCCACCACAAAGAAAGTGCAGTTTAGTCAGATTTACTGCAAAAGTGGGCAGGGCAGAATAAGGTCAATAAAGATACACAGAAACAAACCACTGTACTGTACTGGTGTTGGATGTTAATGCTATCATCCACTTAGCAACTTGGCTAGTCTGGGAAGATTTTGGAACACCAGAGCCAGTCCAGTATTCCCCTATAACCGTTAGCATTAGCACGCAAAAATCATGAATAATCAAAAGGGTGTCAGCTGGTACCAACCAACTGACAACATTTACGTGAAATCAAAGCCTCGTTAAAAGTCATTGTTGAGTGTGTAAACTGCAAAAGTAGCATCTGAGCTAATAGCTAACCAACTTTCAGTTGAGATTTCCAAACTTGTTTGGTTCTGGTAAGGATCTAGTGACCGCTAAACTTACTGTTTGTGTGACTGGTGAGGAGAGCAGGTAAATGACGGCAGGAGCATCAGTGCCAAGTGATCCAGAAAAAGTAGCAATGGGCAGAGATAGACATTTTGCGTCTATGAATGTATGTGGTCAGCAGCATAATAAATAGAGGTGGACTCTCTTCCTATTAATTTATATTAGAGGGGGGCCCATTTGAAGCTTCTTGCCCCAGCTCCCCCAATTTCTGTCAACGGACCTGGTCGTAATTGTCAAATTTGTGCACAGTGAGATACACAGAGATGGTTTGGGCAACATGCCAAGTTATTTATGTAGACAGAAGGCAGACAGACATAAAGAAAGTGAGCATTTGTGGGGTTATGTGCCTGCAATTTAGAGCTTAATGTGATACAGCAATTGCTATTGTTGGGTTTCAGATGACGTCAAAACAGTCTGTTGTCCAATATTGTTTAATACAGATGGGGGGGCAGCTAAAATGTATATTATTAAAATGCCAATTGTTGTTTATGCAGTGACTTCTAGGGTCTCATCACTTAAAGAAATGATCAGGTTCGGCATTCATGAATTTACCTTTTGGATATTTCATGGCAAAGTACAGTGTAATCACTAGGAAAAACTGGCTCTGGCCTCCCATCTGAGAATATCATCACATTCTTGGTGTTTCTAAAGCATAGCTGTACAGAGAAGCCAACTGGAACATAAAAACTCACTTTCTCCTTGATACGCTTAATTCATGGTCACACGACTTTAATAAGCACCAGTTTTGTAGTCTTTCTTCATACTGCATGAACACACACACACACAGATGTTTTGGTTTACTTCAAACTCTATCAACAATTGAAAAATAATTTAACATGCATATTTATTTTTGTTGCCAGACACAGGAGCCGGTTTTCTCGCAAGATGGCAGCAGGTTCTTCCTCACTGTCCCGGTCAAACAGGGAGGACGAGGGGAGTTCCACCACATCGCCATGTTCACTACACAGGTAACAGTACAGTTTTGATACAAATATATGAGGGTTTTACTGCAACATAAAGAACAAAAATAAATATAGATATATAACCAAATGTGTTAACAGTTCAGAGCGGATCAAAATGAAGTGAGACATCTGACATCAGGAAACTGGGAGGTTACCAGGATCGTGGCCTACGACGAAAACTCAGACAACCTGTAAGTCCACTGGAGCTGCAATGATTAATTGGAATAATTAAAAATAACGGAAAAAGTAATAGTATTAAGTCAGCATATTTTTACCTTGATCTGGTTAAAAAGGTCTTTAAAAGTCTCAATGTACAGTAGAAATGATCATGTGTCTAGACTACTAAGCGCTTTACATCAAGAAACCACTCACCCATTCACACACACATTCATACACACATTCATACTCCAGTGTACACAGACACTGGGAGGGGGGGGGGGGGGGGGGTGAGTTAAGTGTCTTGCCCAGGGACACAACGACAGCATTCATCTGTGGGAACTGGAATTGCATCGCCAACCTGTGAGTCACTGGATCTGACTGCCCTACAAATTATGTTTATGTCAAGAGTGGGATTCGAACTGCCAATTTTCGGATCAGTGGATAAACACTTTCCCAACTGAGCTGCTGTCTAATAATTAGTTACATAATTTGATTCCACAATATATTAATGTTCCTACTTCATTCAGATTGGCTTGTAACGGCACTTGTAATGTGCTTATATAATCTACTTGTGTCTTCACAGTTACTTCCTGAGTACAGAAGGATCTTCAAGCAGATGGCAACAATTAATTGGAATAATCAAAAATAACAAAATAAAGTAATAATATTCAGTCAGCATATTTTTACCTTGATCTGGTTAAAAGTGTCTTTAAAAGTGTCAATGTGCTGTAGAAATAATCATCTGTCTATAATACTAAAATAATGGTCACATTTTTATATAGCACTTTTCTAACTTCAAGGCACTCAAAGCGCTTTACAGCAAGGAACCATTCACCCATTCACACACACATTCATACACCAGAGTACACAGACACTGGGGGACACAGACGCTCAAGGACACAACAACAGCATCCATCTGTGGGGTGGGATTCAAACCACCAACCTGTGAGTCGGTGGATCTGACTGTTCAACCAATGATGTTTATGTCGAGAGCAGGATTATATATTAATGTTCCTACTTCATTCAGATTGGCTTGTAATGTGCTCATATAATCTACTTCATCTTCACAGTTACTTCCTGAGTACAGAAGGCTCTCCACGCAGACGGCAGCTCTACAGGTGAGACAACAGTACTGCAATATTAGCATTTTTGGGAAATCATTATAAGCTACAGTTTTAGTGCCATGTACCAAAACGCATGAGCACGGTAACTTTGTAGGGACATACTTGTTGTCTATTAGAAGAGATAAGGGTAAGAAAGAATATTACTGACTTACAAGTTGAAGTGTAGGTGCAAGAATACAATTTCTTTAAAAAAAAAAAGTAGAGGTGGGAGATATATAGACTTATTGACAATTGTGAAAAGATTTTGAAAATATACAAAACTGGAACATCATGTACATGTAGATGATAAAAGACTTGCAAGTATGAAGTGATTTTTTTTTTTTTTTTGCACTTGAATTTGTTTTATAAGCCATCACTGCAAAACTTCATTTTTTTATGTTATTAAAGTCATCAAAAGAGATATCAAGATGTAATTTTTTTTGTCAATGGCTGTGTCTGAATGTCCACACTATTCCGAACTTAGGCACTATTTAGGGGTCACGCCATTTTTAGTGCTGTCCAAATGTCCAGTTAGTGAAAAAGTAGTGCACTCAAAATTTCCCATAATGCAACTTGAAAAGCAGTATCCTGCTCTGCTCACTAGACCACAATGCACTGTGAGAGTTGGGAAAACAACAGTGGACAGTGACAGGTCTTTAACTGGACATAACACAACTGAATGAAAACAGATAGAAGCACTGAATGAATGAATATGAATAAAACACTTTTAAATAAACCGTTGCTGTGTAAAGTTGTTAGCGTTAGCCGCTTACCTTAGCTTAAGCTGTTAAAGTGATAATTTCCACATCTCATCTCTGATGACTCCACTCCATTTGCGTGACAAAAACTTGTATTGTTATTATCAGTCCATAAATACTTGTGTGCCAGTTGAATCTGATCATTATTTATGACAGAAATCAAGTTTTATCAGAGATTAGCAGATTTTTTTTTTTATTACCCAGACCCAGAGTCACGCGACCCGAAAGTAGTGAACTGTGTGTCTGAATCGCTCTGTGAATGAGTGCACTATATAGTCCACTAAAGAGTGTGAGGTTGTGTAGTGAATGAGGGGTTAGGGGCTAGAGGAGACATTCGGACACAGCCAATGTCACACAAAACTAGTAACTAAATAAAATTCATCACAAATCTGTAACATTAAAATTCTGCATGTGTCCAATAACAGCTATAATCTCCCCTGTCTAATTGTTTCTATTCTCTGTATATTTGTACATTTTCAGTGTAAAAACAGTGGGTCTGTTCCCGCGGCGATGCCTGACCTGTGACCTGAACAAAGCTCACTGTCTGTACTTCGACGCAGACATCAGCCCCTCCCACCAGCACATCATCCTGCACTGTAAAGGTATGTAGAAGTTTAATTATGAACCATGTGGCAGTTCACTTGCTTGTCTCCATAAAGATGCCTGGAATGTTCCACAGTATGGTATTAAACTTATTCATCTAGCAAGTATACTGTATATTCAATAAAAAAAGCCAAAAAAGCCACCCTTTGCTTTGTTGAAAAATATTTAGTTATTTAACTTTTTTCTTTTCTGCAAAATTCCATATATCTTGTTTCATATATT
>KN471725.1:390-30585 GCA_000787095.1 Periophthalmodon schlosseri
CCAGTCTGCCAGGTGAGAGAGAGGCCAGTCTGCCAGGTGAGAAAGTCCAGTCTGCCAGAGAAGAGACCGATCTGCTAGGTGAGAGACCAGTCTGCCAGAGGAGAGAGGGTGAGTCTGCCAGGTAAGAGAGAGGCCATTCTGCCAGGTGAGGGACCGGTCTACCAAATGAGAAGATGAATCTGACAGGTAAAAGGGGGAGAGAGGGACAGAGGCCAGTCTGCCAGAGTCTGAGAGGGCGAGGGAGAGGGCTAGAGAGGTCAGTCTGAGGGAAGGTGGGAGGGAGGAGTGAGTCTGCCAGGTAAGAGGTTGAGAGAGGGACAGAAGCCAGTCTGCCAGGTGAGAGAGAGGGGTAGTGAGCGAGGCCAGGTTGACAAGGGGAATGAGTGTGCCAGGTGAGAAAGAGAGGCCACTATGCCAAGAAGTGAGAGGCAGTCCATAACTGATTCCCTCTTGAGTCACACTGTGGGTCAGGTCACATGCCTCTCAGGGCACACACACAGCTTAAGTGGGTGAAGTGCTTGGCCCAAAGGCATAACAGCAGTGTGAAACTGCTGTAAATGTTTGGTTTAAAGGAGCACAAAGTGAGGAGTGAATGGTGTATGTGGGGTGGGGGTGAGAGAGTGTCTTCTTCCAATAAAATGACTGAGACTGTGATTTGTGTTCAGGGATGCTGGAGGATGGCAGTGACACTCTGTTCATCTCAGAGGCCTATCACAAATCTTTCCTGGAGGTGAGTCTGACCACAGTCCCAGATACACCAGTCCAGATCTTTAGTAAAGCCGATGTAAAATTGTATTATAAAAGCAAAAATGTATGACAAAAATCAGACACGCCGCCTTCATCTTACTAGAAAACTTGTTCGAAAACTGTATGAAAGAAAGAAAGAAATGTCAGTCTCTATTTGACTGTTTGGGATAAGAGCTGAACGTCTGTGAAAAGGTGGCCCGCTCTGCTTCAACTTTGTGTTTGTTCTAATGCTGTGCTAGTGGTCAAAAATTCATATGTGACATGCCAAAGGGTTTGAGAGAGTTAGGAACAAATTAGATACATTTAATTACCCACTTCCTCTTTTTAACATTCCAGTGCACCAGTTTTTAAGGGACCATATGTGAGATTTTGATTTTAAATACCATACATGACCTAACTGTTTCCCCAGATACGAGGTAAACATGTTCAACTCAAATATAGCTTTTACGGATAACAGTTGTAATTCTGATTTATTCTTAATTACAAAAACATTGGACATGATGGTCAAGTTGTTTATGTTATAATTTGGTGTTTTGGTTCTCAAGGTGATTATCCAATCAGAAAATGAGCCTCGCATGAGTTTCTCATTTGGGTTGCCAGTTTCAGTGCTGAAATTCAGTTGGTTTAAACCTAAAAAGACTATCTCTGATCTGAATCGTCACTACCTAAACCCCAGCCAATCATTAATCAGTGCTAGTGTAGCCTCTGCAGATCAATGAGTGAATTCTGGAGGTTCTGAGCTTTCACATGAGGCATGGCTTGTCCATATACGGAGAATGAGAAAAAGTTGTATGTGTCCTCTATCTGCAGGTTAAGACACCGGCAACCCAGGTTAATGTGTGATTGTAATAGCTTTAAAAACAGGAAGAGGACCAGCTGCACACAGCCTTTAAATTGTGATTCTAATGTGTGTGTGCGCACAGGTCAATGAGGAGGGCAGTGAGGCGGCAGCGGCCACAGCGGTGGTGGCCATCGGCCGCTCTCTCAAACATGACAGAGAGGTGTTCCTGGCAAACCGGCCCTTCCTGATCCTCATCCGGGAGTCCACCATCAACTCCCCGCTCTTCATCGGGAGAGTGTCCCATCCCTGTGACCAGTGATCACAGCACACACCTCAGACTACAGCTAGAGCCAGTGTGGAATTTTTATGAGAAATATTCAAAAGTATTACCAATGTTTTAACCGATCATTTCTATTAGTATCAAAGTCCATTCTCCCACTATATTTATCTAACCACAACATCTGTATATGACCTGCCCCCATGTCCATCTAACACTACAGGGATATAGGGGGATGGGAGGGCATTTGACACAGGGATACAGTAGAAGAATAGAAGGGCACCTTACACACAGCGATATAAGAGGACGGGAGGGCATCTGACACACAGAGATATCATAAAACAACATCCATGTTTTAAGTTGAGAGCTCTGTCTTGATGTTTAGAGAGAATTCAAGTTGCTTGCTGTGCTAAAGGTAACACAATGTTAATTGTAATGTTGCTGTAAGAGAACCATTATTAAGAATAAATGCTACGTCATGTGTCGATAGGAATGCTAAATTATAAAGTTAAAGGTGTAACTGCAATATACAAATAAAACAAATAAAACAAATGTTCTATTTGTCTCATAACCTTGACTTCGATTGATTTTGATCAATATATACATTTTGTCCACAAGAGGTCCTCTGTGTTTTTAAAGTCACTACATTCACTACCCACTAATAACTTTTATGTGGAAAATCCCCTTCCCACTCTGCTTCTTTTCTGGGCTCACCCATTGTCCTGCCTCCTTGGGCCCTCCCTTGAGCTCCCTTACTCCAACGCCAAGCCTATAATTACTGCCCAAACACACCTGTTCTGCCTTTTTGTGCTGTGCTGAGCTGTAGCTGGCTGATATCGTGGGGTCCCTAATCTTCCAAATGGATTAGTGTATAAATGACAAACAAGCACTACTCCATAATCCCTACCTACCCCATGCTTCCCAATTTCCTTTCATCGAGCTACAATCCCCACTCATCTATAACCCCCTAATAAAATCTTAAACTGGACTTGGTTGCTGTTGCATTATTCTTAACGCTGAAGATATTAACTGGAATCAGAACTATCAAGGATACACAAAGTCAATATTTTTCATTTACCCTGCATAAACCTGCTTCACCCCTCAATTCTACTCCAGCTAGAGTATGTATGCCCTCTGCTGGCTACTTCTTTTAACGTACTATTCAGACATAATCATCATCCACACAATACTTATAGATTATTTAAAGGTGCACTATGTAACTTTTTGCAGAAGGGTTTGCTTTACAAAACACGAACTTTCTCAAACCCACTCTCCTCACATTTCCACGTCAATTGTCTTTTTACACATTAGTAATATTTTCGTATGTACATGACACTTCAGATCTGTGAAGAGGCGACTCCGCTCACAGTGAGAATGTATGTATTTTTGAGCAATTAAAAACACATGTACTTGAATAATGCAAAATAAGTAAGTTGCGCTATACTGCCAAACACTCTGGACAAAGCAACATCTCCACTGACAAACAGAAAAGTTACACGATGCACCTTTAAAGAGGGGGTATTACACTTCTCTGGGGCATTAACTGCTGACACATAACATATTTAGATCACCGTGTTGCCTTTTATCGCTTTGAAAATGCTATATTCGCTGAAAACAATGTATTAACGTGTTTTATCAGTTTCACTTTCGTTTTTGGCCCTCTGAGTCCCCCCCTTCCTTTGCTCTCTGCACTTAGTCGCTCCCCCTTCAGATCGCTATTACGAAACAATCGGCTTCCATTTCGCTACTGAAACTATTGCATATCGCATCAGGTTTGTGTTGTAGTGTTCTGTTGTGTATCGTGCTTTTGTATATTTATGGGAAATTGTCGCGTGGGAGCATGGATGATGTAGGCGAGTCTTGTACACGCCTGTACTGCTCACCGTAAGAGGGGTTCGAATAATGACCGTGGTTGTCATGCATGGATGACAACCACTTCAGGCATGTTTTTGATGAGGCAACATTATAACATGGTAGAGAACTCCAAAAAGTAAACTGTGGACAATACCCCCTCTTTAAAGCTATGGATAATCAGACCGTGTTTTCCAAATAAAACCATGGCGCAGTTGAGTGACACTTAAAGTGCTTTATTCTGGGCGGATGCGTCCTGTGAGTGATAGTGGTTTTAGTGAAGACATTTTTCACATTAGACTAAAACTAAACCCTCCCTCCACCGTTTAACATGCAACAGAATCCTCCCCATAGCCCAATATATTAGCATATATCTGAATCAACAATATCATCTCAATATGTGGATATAGCATCGATTCACAGAAGACTAGAAAACAGGAAAGGTTAAGAAACAGTTTTAAAACAAATTTGGTACAAAAATAAAAACAAAAAAAAACTTAAAGCAAAATGAAGTGTTTCTGATGAGGTTTGACCGTTTTCACAGTATGGAAGAAGACTGAAAAGCGTTGGGAGGAAAAGTCAGATCTGGGAATTAGGATTGCGGAAAAAGAAATCAATATTTAAATTTTGATGTTATGTTGAGTGTACATTCAGTGAAGAACGATATAATGATAGTGAGCCTATGCAGTGTCATAGGTGGAGATGAAACCACCAACCAGAAATGTATCCATGAAGTGCCATATTACCCAAAATTGACTCTTGTGAGCGTTAAGCCATGTTATAACGCTGTTACCTCCTCAAAAACATACCTGGAGCTTTGTTTTGCTTCATTCACACATGTTTACGTAACCCTGCATTATTAGACTGTCTGCATTTCCAAAGCCCAAAATGCTCTGTTCCACCTTGTGATGTGTTAGTTTTAAAGTTAGCAGCTACCTTTATCCTTGTTTAGTAGAGGCTGGCAATTCCAGGGTTGAAATAATCCAAATGATTCTAGTGAAGGCGTTCGAAGGTTAAAAACACAGTGGAGCACTTCCTGTATTGCCACATGACCATCACAAGTGGAACAGAGTGTTGTCAATTTGAGAGAAGAACTCAGCCTAAATAGGATAAAAGGGTTTGCGTGTTAAACATGTGTGAATGAAACAAAACACAGCTCCTGGTCTGTTTGTGATGAGGAAAAAACATTATAACATAGATCAGAAATATGTGTTCTTGTGTCTGTAATTTTCTGTTAATCATGTTTTTGGTCACCTTGAGATAAGTATTTCAAATGTTCTAACTTAAAATAATGTCTACATTTGAAAACATACCTTTTAAACTACACAATTGAATGAGTCTAGTGATGGTTTATAGGCTTAAAAACTGCGGATAGGAGAAGAATAGGGTTTTATCTATGACACAACAAAACTGGCAAAATTCAAATGAAACTTTTTTTTGAGGCTCAGAGGAGACTACTTTGGATTAATGGATTAATGAAACAACTCCAGGTATGTTTCTGATGAGGTAACAACAGGGTAACACATGGTTAAAATGCATAATATGTGTTTAAAGTTGTCAATTTGAATTTTATAACTTGCCAAACATCGCAGATCTGACTTTTCCTCTTGTGTTATTTCCTTGAATGAACCGGAGTGAACTGGCAGCAGATGGTGGTGATATAACTGGCAAAAACAAAAACATAAAAAATAAAAAAAAATCCACTTTTCCAAACAGTGGACACAAATGAACGGATGAATAAAACCATGTAGCAACAGAATAACAGCCAAAAACGTAATAGGACAGGCCAATTTGAATGTAATAAGCCAATAATGTAACGCAACGTTTGATAAAAAAAAAAAAAAAAGCTGAGAAAACCAACTAAACTACCAAAAAACATCTTTCTTGTTAGAGCAATAATTTACAAACCAACGGCGTTCAAACTCAAGAAACTAAATATAATAGTATAACATAGTATTTTTTTTAAAGGTACAGTATGTAACTTTCTGGAGGTGGCACGTCACCTGCATAATTCCAAGGAAATAGAAAGTTAAAACCATACTTCGGAACATTCTCCATGGAGATGCATATGTTTTATTCCATACTGTGGAAGATTATAGCCAAAGGATGTATGTTTTCATAAGTTTTTCAGTGCAATAAACAACAAAAATGAAAAAAAGCTTCTATTTTTGGCAAAAAGTTACATACTGTGGCTTTATGTTACAATTAACTTAGTTCTAAATATAGTTTTGTTTTGGTTCTGGGATTTTTAAGTTTTGATTTTGACACAGTTTAACTAACAACATCAAGTTATTTAATCATTTCTTGAATTTTGAAATATTGCAATTTTAATTTTGGTGATCTATGGAGCTCAACTGTCCCGCCCACTTTGAATTCCACTCTGGTTCTGGAAGTAAATTTTCCATTAATTTTTTCCATAGACCTTTTGAAAAATTCTAATATTTAGAGTTCAAAGGCATCGCGTAGGCTAATCAGCTAAGTGCTAACACTGCTGAGCTCCATTATTGTCCTCATATGATGCAGCCTGATACTTTATTGTAGGCCTCTTATTACGTTATTGGCATATTTCGTATAAACTTGTTCATAATGATGACATGATCAGTACAAACTGGGTTGTGTTATAAAACTGTATGGTTGAGAGGTTTGTGGTTTTGAGGTTAAACTCCTCCTCTCCCTCCTCCTCTCCCTCCTCCTCCTCGGCTGTCAGCGTGAGGCTAAATGGGCAAACACACACAAATATGGTGACGTTGTGACGATTCGCTGAGATCAGTCCTGGGTTCAGTTTTTTTCCTGGAGATATTTGACTTTGAGGAACAGGTTTTGTGCTGGAGCCGAGCAACATGGACAAAAACAACAGCATGGATATTACCTCTAAAATGATCAAAATTACATTGTTTGTTCAAGACTCATTTAACTACAACTGGCTTTGTCAACTGACCTTATTCCGCCTCGCCCACTTTTGCCTCTAAATGCTACTAAACTGCACATTTGTTGTGGTGGAACCTGTCAAGTGTGAATCCCATTCATTTCAATTGAGAATTTGATAAGTTTTATTGCTAAAATCTGATATAAAGTAGGTTGATTTGTGTAAAATGTTCAATGGTCATGTGCGCCAACAAGTCACAATGCACCGATTTTCTTTAAAATGGTTTTGTAATCCGTATAGAACTTATTTGCTGTCAAGATCTGCAGCCCCATACAAAATAATACAACCCCAATGATGGCGGCGCCCATAGCAACTTCCAGAATATGGAGAATAGAGAAGTAGATGTAGTTTCAGGAAACTTCCCTAAAACCAATTTTGTCTTTTAGTAAAATTAAATCTCACTTGAACTGACAGTGATCTCTGTAGTGACAGGATGTGGGAATGAAACCGCCAACCTCCCTGTTAGTGGGCAACTAGCTCTACCTCCTAGTGATAAGCAAGCACCTCAAGCTGTAAGAAGACAGTGAAGTTGCATTGCTAAATGTAGTGGGTAGAAATAGACCGATATATCGAGCCGATATTTAGACTTTTAAGCGAATCTCCATCAGAGGCAGATATTTTGTTTTGGCCGCCTTGATACCTAAAAAATATAAAGCTTTCTCTGAATACTTGAATGCAAATTTTTTATAGATGTAGGTGAGTTTGTAGTAAAATAAAAATTGGCCCTACACACCGGCCCAAAAAATATCGGCAGAGCTTATCGGGCGTAGGTTTCTCTGGATTCTAAACAATCGGCATCGGCCATGAAAAAAAATATATGGCCGATATCGGTCGATCTCTAGTAGTGGCCTTATGATATTTTAAGAAACCCACAATCTAAAGATTGAAAGATATATTATTTTGAAACTCGTCATGTTGAAATCCATTGCCAGCTGTTCATTTGCCCGTGTTGCCCAGCGCCGTCTTACCCGCTGTGTTGATTTGAGCTGAGACAGTTCTGAGGTTAGCCGTTAGCGTCGTGCTACGTGAGAAAAGGTAAACGTCCTTTAGCCTGCACATGAGAGTCTGATACCTGATAGTTCCTGGTTATTTCTCCTGAAGAGTTGGGCGTCGGCATCATAGACTCCGACCGAGGACTTTGCATAAAAAACACAAAATCATTTCCACTGAGAAAGAATTCACAGCTCCATAGAGAAACAGTAACAGCCGTCCGCGTGCTACCTGCCAGCGCTAACGTCAGAATCTCGCTAATTTCTTACGCAAAAAAGTCTTACAAGTAGTTTAAATATGCTTGAGTGATATATGTAGGTTTCATAGTTCAGTTCTATAAAAAAGTCTTTCTTTCGCCGTTTTTCGCTCTTCCTCTGATAAGTGCTTGAGTTGTTTTGGCGCTTAAATCCGAGGCCACGCCCACCTTCCTTTGGTTCCTCCCATTTCTGTGTCCTGATTGGTGGCCTCGCGTTACATCCATCTGGTCCTGACAGGGATTGGCTCCTCATCCCGTCACCTAATCTGAATCAACCAATCGGAGCGTTCGAAGCGACAACTCATTATTCTGCTGCAGGTCCTAGGTCGTTCCCACGTTGCTTTAAATTAGCCTGTCTCATTGTATTCCAGTTGTACTTTTGCCGTTAGCTTGGTGGCTAACAGAAGCTAGTGTTGCATATCAATGGTTACAGATAGGAAAGGGGGTCATGTGTGGTTCATTTGAAAAGCATAGACTGTTCATTAAAATGGACCTAGCGAACAGTATTTTGTAGTAAGTGACCACAAAGTAAAATAGTAGGATTAGTTTAATACATACTTTAATAATCTGTGTACGAAAGAGTATTTATTATTATTCATCCACGAGGAATATAATTTAAATTAAAATATATATTTTTTAAGAGCTAACAGGGCTTTCTAATAATGCTAAACATTACATTGCAAACTGCATTATAGATCTTTGAAATAACCTAAGCCATGTTTCGTCAGTAGTGATGGGTGATGTTAGACGTTTCACTTTTGATCAGATACCAACAAAGATCATTTCCTGCGACACACATACACATTTTTTATTATTAGTGCCATACTTTTAAATATTTTTTCATCAAAAGGCAATCCCATTAGAGCAGAGGCACAGACTGGACTAAATTTAACGTTAGGGGTGGGCGATATGCCAAAAAATATTAGGATTTTTTTTTTTAAACCAGCACACGATCTCGATTTGATCAGGATTGATGTTAACTTAGTATCTTCATATTGAGTGTATAAGCTCAAGTCATCTCCTGCTCTTGAGAGTTCACTCTTCACTATGATTTGTTAATTCTATATGCCACTCACTCAGAGCATGACAGAGTTTGCACGGTTCGCTTGGTGCGGCTCACTCCAGCCTGGTTGCGTTTCCATGCTCTGGGTCCAGGGGCAGGGCTCTGCTCTGTGAGACCCTGACGTCACCCAAACATAGCTCATGTTTTCATAGTAAATAAAATCTAAATTGTTTTTGAATTATACTCATAATTATAAGGCTGATTTAAGCAATTCACAAAAAGACATTTAGTTTGTGGCACTGTGAGACGTGGCTAAAGCTAGTGTAAACAGCTTTTTGTGCATTTATTTCACTTCTCTGCGTTTCTACTCCACGTTTTTACCTCTCTTTATGTAACGCATTGTGTTTGGCTCATGTTAGATGCATTATGCACTGGAAATATTATATTTTCGGTCTTTATACACGAGTGCCATGCATCTATAAACAGGAAAGAGCTGTTACATTCATGCTTTGTTTTCCAACGCGTATCGGCTCAACATATAAAATTGCCATAACTGGAAATACGGCGGTTTATCACAAGATCAAGTCAACGTTTGGTGAAAGATTATTATTTTGTGTTTATATTGGCTTTTTTGCCATCTTGAGTCTTCAGTCTCTCCTGTCCATCATTCATCTTGTTTCTTGTGTAGCCACACCTTAGCTAAAGTGAGCCGTACCGCGCTGGGCCCCTTTGGGAGCCGGTACCCTCCAGGGCCCGCTTCGGCCCTCTCAAACGGGGTGGTACGGTTCACTTTAGACCACGGAGACACTTGCGGCCCATACCGATCTGTTCCAAAGCAAACTAGTGGAAACGAGGCTAAAGTGTTTTTGAGCCTAGAGCTTCATTAAACAGACTGAATCATGATCTGACGACATCAACAAAATTGCATATCATCAAAAGGATACGCTCATGATTTGATTTTTATTGCCATATCGTCCAGCCTTATTTGCACGTAAATTATTACTTTTTTTTTTTTTTTTTAAATAAGGGTGGTGAAATAATTGAAAGCACGGATTTGCGTATTGCTAGGATGTAACTGACAGATGCTTTTGGGTTTGCCTTGGGTCACAAGTCACTTAACCTGCTTCAGTAGAGTAATGGATAAATAGGCCCGTTGTGATAGACAGTCTACACTTCAGGAGGAGGTAGGCAGTGGTTTCCCTTCATACCCTTTAGAAAAGATACATACAGCCACTAAACCTGACTTTAACAGCACTAGTGAGCTACTCTACGTATCGCATCTGACGCAACTAAGACTTATGTTTTGAACAAGCTAATAACTGCTATCATTGCCTCGCACTTAAATCTCTAAGTTACATGTTAGCTAATAAACGCTAATAAAACATTTCATTATTGCTAAATGCTAAAAATTATGTAGTTTTAAGTGAATGCAATATAAATGTACAAAATACCAATTAACTTTGAATAGCGACTAAATCTTATTCACCTATGTATTCTTATCAGGTTTAGAGGGGAGAGGAAATCGTTAGCTAACACTACTTCTTGCATCTTCTAACACTATGCTAACGTTAAAGTGCCGTTAGCATCGAGGTATTGAAATATTTAAACTGCTATTAAAACCTACCATTAAAATCATGCTTTTTAGATAAATATATTTCTATTTAAAACGTGAGGTTTGTGGTTTTGTGTGAAAATACTGTACAACTGGAATGCAATCAGCAAGCCTCATTAAGCCTCATTAAATGCAAAATTAGGTAGAATTTGTCGCTTGTAAATGTGTTGAAGATAATTTCGAGGTGTTGAAATCAAAATACTGCAAAATAAATGCGTTGTCGGTTTGTTTTAGACCCCGATTTGGTCTTTTCAATGATTCTTTCACTTAAAACATCTCTCACTCATTGTCAGAGCAACAAAATAAAATAAAAAAAGTGTCCCAAAAACGTAGAGTACGAATAAAGAGACATGCTTATTGTATAAAAGTTTCTGAGAAGACTGTGTAGCGCCCCCTGATGGTGACGCAGCTGTATTGCGTAGTGATGAGAGGTAACTGAGCTGTAGCTTATCCTGCTGTGGTCAACAGGCTGCCGATGGGTAATACTGCCACGTAACAAAACATTAGGAAACAATCCTGGTATAGGTACAATATCTACTTGGGTCAAAAACGGCTTAGGTGTACAAAATGTCGCATTTTGGTGATGCAGCGAACATAGACAATATATTTTTCTCTTAAATATGTTTAAAAAGTTAATCTCTTGTTATGTTTTTTATGTTTTAATAAGGATTTACAGAAAATTTTAATATCAGTTAAAAACTAAGAATAAAGTGTATAATCACGAGGCACTGCAAAATATTTCTAAATTAAAGCGCAAATACTTTTTTGATCTCATCTGTATGACACTGTATTAAGGCCGCAGATAACAAGTACTAACAGTTGAAACAAAATCAGTGACGGTGTATTTGTACCTTATATAACCGCACACTTAAATATGCACTCGAGTGAATATTTGCCTAAAAATGTCTAAGCATGTGTCTGTCTTAATTAATATGGAAGACTACGGATAACATTCAGCAGTGCCTCATATTAAAAATTAGGGAATATATTGGTTCCAAAATTGATGTTAGCCAATATCAATCAATTGAACTGATATTCGATGTTAATGTACGATACCGATATTTTTTCGCCACTGTGGCCCATGTGTCATTCCCAGTTTGTTCTGAATGGATTAGATTTGTCTTTTTGAACAGACTCATGGGTAAAAATAGAAAACAGAAGAGCAATTAGGCTCAAAATATCGCTGTTTTCACATGTAACCAATTATTTTATATCCCAGATAAATAATTTTTTGGGGAATTTTTTATAAAAGTGAAAGGTTAATTTGGGATCTTTACTTCAATTTAAGATACATTTGTGATCCTTGCTATGTTTTTTTTAAAGCTTAATATCAGTACTGGACAGCCACAGCAGCAAGTATCAAATATCTGTATTGGCTCCAAAAAAACCATATCGGACCATCCCGATTAAAAATATTGCAGATTTTGTTTTGTAGATAGTCACCGAATTTAAAAAAAAAAAAATAGAAAAAAAATGTCCGCCACACCATCAAAATACAACTTTTCTTTTTTTTTTTTTACACCGGAGGCAATTTTGTTACCCAAGTAGATATTGTACCTGCACCGGATTAACACATTTTTAAATCAGTTCTAATCCATTTTGTGTGACTGGGGTTTGGCAAGAATTTTACTAAGTATTTTTGAATTTGTCATTTTAAATCTTCACAGTAAGTTGCGTATCATATGATATTACAAAATTCTAAAAGGCCTATAGTATAAAGTGGAGATGGAGGACAAGTCAGAATTTGATCTCAGATGTCTGACCTGGTTTACGGTTAATATCACTAATTACTGGGCCTATCTACAAGAAACAAAAACTGGCGCAAAGTTCAGATTCACCATTTGCGGAATTTTGGTTTGGTTTGATTTTTTTCTGAATTATTGCCTCATCGAAAATGCTGACATAGATTGTGAATACAGCCTATTACATAAAAAGGCCACTAGATTCATTATTAATACTATTAACATTATAACTCTGCTTTCAGAATTAGCGTGATCCATTTTCATGATTGGAGAAGCTATGGATTAAAGGGCTGCCACCACAACACAATAAAAAAAAATCTACAAATTCTTGACTAAGTTGAGGGCCTGTTGGGGCGTTCAAGTTTTTAAAGGGGCCACGACATACCTGCCTCTGAAAATGACTAGACTAATAACTACGGTATAGCTCATTGTCTTATACAAATGCAATAGAAATTTACAAAAAAAGCATGTTTAAAGGTCCTATATAACACAAAATGGATTCTTGTGAGCTTTAAGCCCAGTTATAATGCTGTTACATCATCAAAACATACCTAGAGTTGTATTTTGTTTCATTCACACATGTTTGAGTAACCTAATAATAATAATAACAACAATATTAATATTAATAATACTAATACTAATAATAATTTTATTATTATTATTATTGTTGTTGTTATTATTATTGTTATTGTTCTTATTATTATTGTTATTGTTCTTATTATTATTGTTATTGTTCTTATTATTATTCACCTTGTGATGTCATGAGGTGTTACTTTTCAAGTTAACAGCTTTTAAATTTCGTATAGTAGAGATCATCTAAATGATTCCAGTGAATGTGTACTTCACTTCCTGTATTACCACACGTCATCACAAGGTGGAACAGAGTGTTTTCTGTCTGAGAGAAGAACTCTAAATATTCAGGGTTTGTGTGTTAAACATGAGAAAATTACAACAAAACTCCATGTATGTTTTGATGAGGTAACAACATTATAACATAGATCAGAAAATAGTGTAATATTGGCCCTTTAAATATTGAAAAAAATCCTTTGGCACAGCCATAACATTTTCAGAACAAAAATGACCAAAGAGGATTGGGTTTACTAATTCTACCAATTAATATTATGTTATTAATTGTGTTTAGTATTTTATTTTCTATTATTGGTTTGTATTAACCTTATTTTAAAGTGCACAATATTTACATTACATTGTCAGAATTGCAATAAAGTGGATTAATAACTTGTTTGGCCGATTATAGCTTTGATCTCCTTTGGCACTATTTTAAAGAAGACATACTGTGCTTGAGTCTATGACACCCAAGGATCATTATGTTATAATTTGGACATTGTAAATCGCAATATTCATCTAAAATGACTTGATTAGAGAAACGAGTCTGAGTACTGATTTCCTGGTTGAAAAATTGCAGAGACCAATGGGAGTCGATTCCCACCTGCTGACGTCATTACAACAAAACGCCGCATGCTGCTGGCCCCTCCTATGGATAGCTACAGATCACACTAGCGAGCAGCAGATTTTTTTCTTTCAATTGAGCTGAAATGGCTGCACAACACTGCCACATCCTACATGTTTAAGAAAATAAAATTAGAGAATGAAATAAGTACAGAGCAGTGAGTGTGTACCGGTGGTGGTGAAAATGGGGGTTGATTACTCAAACATGCATGATTTACTCTATATACAACTCTGAGAGGGTACATTAGAAGGGAAACTACTATAACATCATTAAAAGCTCTGAAAAGTCCATTGGGCACAATATGTCTCCTTTAAGATATTTTACAAGAAAAGTGCCCAGAAGTGCTAGATGGGTTGGACATGCATACGCTTCTGCTCTTAACGGTCTACTCCTTTTTCTTATATAGTAAAAATGTCTATTATATTTTACAACTATGTACAAATGTTCAGGGAAAACTTCAGGGGTTTGCAAACAGGGAAGGCCATAACATTTTGGATTTTATGGTGATGTCTCATTCATTAAAGTGCTTTTGACAGACTACTGCTGCCTTACTTCAAGCTTCAATGGAAAACATGAAACAGGTTAGGTAAGCACCACGCTATATTCAACTAACAGAGGAGGGCAGTATTGAGTTACATGTACTGTATTTTCCGGACTATAAGTCACACTTTTTTTCATAGTTTGGCCCGGGGGTCTGACTTATACTCAGATGTGATTTATATGTGAAATATACGTTATTTTCTTTATTATGCATTTTTTGGCTGGTGCGACTTATACTGCAGTGCGACTTATACTCCGGAAAATACGGTACTCAGCATTTACTAAAAAATTTAGTATGGTTTTATCACACTATAATTGACTATTTAAAACCATGAAACAAATACACATTTTTATCGTAAATTGTTAAGATATTTTTGCTGTAGTAATTTTGTATTTTCAAAGGTCCTGTACCGTATTTTTTTCCATGTATTTGAGCAAAATGCATCTTGCCTTAGTACATATACTGTATAAGCAATTCTTGAAGTCAAAATAAGTGTGCATCTAATTGGAAAACATTTTAATGTCCAATAATTAATAAGTGCGTGTTAGCATGCTAGTTGTTAGCTTTACTGTCACGGCAAAACTCTGCACTGGCCTGTTGTGTGAGAGTTGTGAAAAGGGCTTAAAAGCTCATCATGGAGAATAATTAGAACTTCTTATACTCAGAATGCATAAGGTAAGAGGAATAACTTCCACTGCAAACTGTTTAAAATGATCTGGATTTGTTTTTCACATTTTTAAGACAGTAAAAATCTGGTATAGCGCTTTTAATATTAGTCTGGATCTTATTATGACGAAACAATATTCGAGGAGGCAGTTTTGGCTCCTCCTCCCTCCTCTGTTGGCAACTAAAGTGGATTTAGTGAGTGCAATTTGATATCATTTTAGTTCTAAAGTTGCATTCCATTTAAAAAACAGGGACGATTTTTTGTTCAAACCCCAGTCACACCCGATCAAAACTTTTACTGCCATTTTGTGCAACTAAACAACCTTCTCCAAAAGCCAAAATGGCACTTTTAACTCTGGGCTAGTGTCATTAACCCAGGAGTTGTAGATTGTCAAGGCAAAAAAATATATATTTGAAATGTGGCACTGAAAATTTGGCATTTTTTTTTTCTCCACCGGACAGACTGTTGCAACGCTGCATTGTGAACCTGTGTATTACCTATATTGTGAGAGTTATTATATATATTTTTATAAAAGTTTTGAACGAAAGGTCAAAGTTGAGAGCCCCGCCAGCATCGCGCGGTGCATGAGGTTGGAGTGTGTGGACTTTTTCTTCATTTCTGTAGCTTCTAAAACGGTTTTGTCTGTGAAGGTAGATGCGGTTTCGATCCGGATGTGTTACAAAAACTGGAGGTGGGATTCTGAAATGGACGACATTTGTTCCCATTTTCATCAATAAAGAACATTGCATTTTGCTGTTCGATTTGTGTGTTTAGTTAAGAATAGAACTAGAATTCGCAAATGCCAATTCAGTGGTTAAAGTGGAACTAAACACTAAATTCACGTTTTTGCTACTAAACTGTGTATATGGTGTTTTAATAGCATTGTCTACTGTTCCTAGTCCTTTATGACAATTTTAGTAAACAAGCAAACTAGGTATATATTTGCAGCTTTCTGGTCAAAAATGTCTAAAAATGGGTGTGTCCTGGCCCTCATGGCCACTGCAATTTCAAGTACTATGTGACATCGCGCAGGACTGCCCTGATTACAGCCAGGTGTTTCCGATTACAAACACCTGGCTTCAGGGGCAGAGTTTGAAGTGTGGATACCTGTTAGACCAATCACACAGTTTTTTTTATACCCCTCAGTCTTCTCTTTAGTCCTCCAGGTACTGCCCAGTTTAACAGCTCAATTTGAAATGTGGCTTTGGGTGTTTAGTACTACTTTAACCAAATTTCTAGTTGAATTTGCTGTATATTTATGAAGTAAATATTTTACATTTTAGGTATTTTTTGCACTATTGGGAATAAATTAGCAAATTATAAAAGACTTATGGGAGATAACCAGTGTCTTTTTCTAGCATTCTTGGTGCATACTTTTTACATTTACATTCAAGATGTGCCAGGTTCCAGAAATGAAATGTGGTATTTTGCATTCTCCAGTTTTTGTAACACATCTCTTGTATTTTAAAGCGGTCAAATCTCAGTCTGGACTCTGAGATTTCTCCCCTTTTTTGGCGGCTCCCCAGCCCCTCCCTTGCCCCGTCTCCTGTGTCGTCAGTCGGGCCCTGTAGTGGACACAGAGGCCTGGGGACCCTCTCCGTAGCCACCCCCTCCTCCGCCGCCGTTGCCCCCCTCTGGTTCATCCTGGCTGGGAGAGGCCTCGTCGCTGGGGCCGCCTCTGGAGGTCACCATGGTGGTCTCCGGAGACGCGCTCTGGGCCTCCTGCGGGGCACAGCCGGGGTGGTTCTTACGGAAGTGCTGGTTCAGGATGGCCTGAGTGAAAGGAAGAAACATGGTGTTTAAGGATAATTTGGTACAGCAGAGCTTTCATAGTAAAGATTACCAAACAGTTAGGTTTTGTTAGTCTTTTTGTCAGTCACAAGAGAGGCCTGAAAGCCAACGAGTTGGTCACAGATGTACCTGTGAGTCTGCTTGAGTGCAGTTTTTACACTGCAGACAATACCCAACCCAAGAAGGCTTGTGTACCTAATAGTCAGCCTGTACCTGTAGTGTGGGCGTGCACACAGGAGGGGTTCTGTACCTCATATAGGTATGTACCTGTAGTGTGGCTGTGTACCCAGGAGAGGGTCCATACCTAAAATAGGCGAGTACCTGAAGTGTGGGCGAGTACCGAAGAGGGGGTATATCTAACATGGGCATATGCCTGTAGGTCATGTTACCTGGAAGGGGAAGCTCTTGCCGCACACGTGGCAGTGGAAGGGCTTGTTGCCCGTGTGCTTGCGGATGTGGTACTCCAGCTGGTCTTTGCGCGTGTACTTCTTCCCACAGATGCGGCAAACAAAGGGCGTGATGCCCATGTGCAGGCGCATGTGGCGGTCCAGACTGCCCTTTTGGTTGAAGGACTTGCAGCAGTAGATACAGGTGAGTCTGGGGTTGTACCTATACCAGCGGTCACCCACCTGCTCCCTCAGGTAATCCTCATATCCCCCCATATCGAAGGCTGCGTGCTCCTCTCCCTGAAAGAAACAAAGTTAAGATTTATTTCACGTCTCAATGTGCATGAATGTACCTACTGTGGGTGGGGACCGATAGGTTGTGTTCACGTTCTTAAATTTGATGATGTCATAATTAAAGATGTAGAGCAGGGACCTATATAACTATGGAAGATTCACTGTTTTTGAAAGAGATATCTAAATTTCTGATTCACAAATTTGAGCCGTATCATTATTTGTTTGGGATCTTCTTATGGTTTATAATCCTTTCAGCTGACAACAATCACATCTGTGGGGTTGAATAATGGCACCACTTTATGAAGATATTGTGAACAAAAAATGAATTCATTGACAGAGAAAATGTTGAACTTGGTGTCAGTTTGTTTCATATGTACAGGCTTCCCGCTCAATTTTAAACTTTAGGGGTTCTAGAATGTTGTGATGTTACGTGAGCACAACCTCATCTATGTCTTCTTGAACGTACATACACACATGTTGGGTACCTGAGAGCTGGGCTGCCTGAGCTCATCTGCTCGATTGGGGGACTCACTCTTGGCTCTCTGCCTGTCTGCCAGCACCACCACACTCCCCGTGGGACTGAACCTGGACACCACCATTATGTCATCAGAATCAACACACTAACACACTTCATAAAATGAATCACACAATCACAAAAGCTTTACAGCCATTGATAGTGTACTAGGAGAATCTATGCTTATCTCACGATTCAATTTAGTAACTACTTTTTTAAATGTGCAGAGCTGCAGGACGAAGTAATGACTTTTATTTAACACAATTGCTTTCTTTAAAAGGCTAATTGCATTGTTTTTTTCTGTGACAGGGATTAGTTTAGCAGGTGGGAGATATTATAACAGCACATCTACTACAGAGTAGCTGTTAGCAGCACTTCATGCCATCTATTTTGCTACTATGCAAACTTTAATTAGAGAAACTACAACCGACATGCCTCTGTCATCTCAGACAGGGAAAAAAGGCGCAACTTGTGGTGTCAGGTGTGAGCGTCTTTTCCTGAAAACTTAAAGGTGAACAAAATAAAGGCTCAGACAAATCCTGAACTGAGAGATATTCCATGGGTCACTGTGTGACAGTGGCAGGGCCGGCCCTAGCTTTCAGAGGACCTTAAGCTGAATTTGTGTCTAAGGCCCCCAGCAATGGATGGACCCTGGCTCAGCTATTGGTGATTCACATTTTACAAGATTATGACTATGCTCTCATCACCTCGTTCAATTGTATTTGTATTTATATGACCAACATCAGACTGAAAACATTCAGAATGTGACAACTACTATAGCCACAAGAACAGTAGTAGAACATGTAAGGGGGGTCTAGGTCTTCCTCCAGAAAATTTTTGAAATTCTAGACACTTTTGGCTTGTCTAGACACTTCTAGACAAGCCAAAAGTTGTACTCAATATTAATTGAGTACAACTTTTGGACACTTCAAAATAATATTGGCTACTCATGTAGAAGTACAAAGTAGTGCTTCAACCAAAACTTGTACTCAAGTAAGAGTAAAAGTATGGTGTCAGAACACTATTACGATTTCATTTTTAAAAGGGTTACTGAAGTAAATGTAGCCTACTAGAGTAACTGAGTACTATTCACCTCTGACAAAACATAACTAACTGTGGTCACTAGATTATGAAAACAGTCAGCAGTTGAGTAACACATCATAAATTTGCATACATAATTAGTGGACAATTTGTGTAAATGTGCATATTAATTAGCCTATACAATATGCATTCACCAGTCATGACTCATTCACAGGCCATTCAGTCGTCCAGCAAACGTGACAGTGGTTTATCAATGTTACTAATTTGACAGGAGCAACCTGCGGTAGCCTAAACATTTACAGGGGCCTAGCTGATGGCTGATTGTGAAAGAAAAAAAACACCAATCAAGAGCAGACAACTGAATAAGCTGATTCACCATGCTGCGTTCATGTCGCTGAGTTATATATCCTTACGTATTATATAAACGTCCCGCTTCACCATTTTGTCCTGGCATGTCATGTCCAATAGAGTAATACCTAAGTAATAGGCTATTTCGAGTCCTCTCACTGTCTTTCCCAAAACAATTGTCTTCTTGTGTTCTTGATGCATTGCCCACAACTTTAGATAAACTTAACCTCACTAACTTTCAATCTAACTTGTAAAACAGCCATTCAGATGTACCTCAGCAGCAGATATTTTGCTACTATAGATAGATACATACAATATGCATTCACCAGTCATGACTCATTCACAGGCCATTCAGTCGTCCAGCAAACGTGACAGTGGTTTATCAATGTTACTAATTTGACAGGAGCAACCTGCGGTAGCCTAAACATTTACAGGGGCCTAGCTGATGGCTGATTGTGAAAGAAAAAAAACACCAATCAAGAGCAGACAACTGAATAAGCTGATTCACCATGCTGCGTTCATGTCGCTGAGTTATATATCCTTACGTATTATATAAACGTCCCGCTTCACCATTTTGTCCTGGCATGTCATGTCCAATAGAGTAATACCTAAGTAATAGGCTATTTCGAGTCCTCTCACTGTCTTTCCCAAAACAATTGTCTTCTTGTGTTCTTGATGCATTGCCCACAACTTTAGATAAACTTAACCTCACTAACTTTCAATCTAACTTGTAAAACAGCCATTCAGATGTACCTCAGCAGCAGATATTTTGCTACTATAGATAGATACAAATGTAATAGTTTGAGAGGGATATTTAGGCTACTGTAAACACAAGCCCTGTTTCCAATAAAACGTTGCATATTATATTATTTTCAATATAAATGTATGGGCTCTTGGGGGCCCTCTGGTGGCCTCGGGGTCCTAAGCAGCTTCTTAGTCTGTTTATAGGCTGGGCTGGCCCTGGACAGCGGAAAGGTCACCGTTTGACGACAGGGCAGAAGTGGTCTGTACAGCTGCTGCTCTCAGTGACACGAGGGAAGAGGCAGGACACAGTGACAGACACGGGGAAAATAAACATGCAGAGCGGCGGCTTCCATTAAACTTAAAATCCCAATTACTAGCGTATTTGCATCAGTTCAGAATCGTTTTATTAGAATCGGTGATGCATCTAAAAGAGGGAGCTACAACGCCTAAATACCACATTGGAAACAGAGGTGTAGTTAAATGTGTTTTCCAAATGTAGACATTATTTCCAGTTAAAACATGTGAAATATTTATCCAAAGGTGACCAAAAGCATTTTTAAAAGGGAATTAAAGCCACAAGAATGCACCATATGTAAACGAGTAATATATATTCTGGGTTTGGGTTCCTCTCCTTCCCTTCTCTCACCTCTCTGTCTCGCTGAAGCTGCTTGACGGCTGAATGTTGCTGCGCGTCGCTATGGCCCCCACAGCCGTTGCCGTGACAACTGTGCTGCGCCCCGAGCTGTCAATCATCACGGTACCCTCCTCCACGGCCCCGCCCTCTTCCTGTTGAGACTCCGCCCCCATCCACTCCTCCAAGCGCTCCGTCTTAATATGCACTCGGTCCACTGTAAAGGGACATCAGAAAACTGTTGTTACTGATCTACAAACTATCAGAAAACAAGATTTACAAAAATACCTGTCCAAGTCAAGATGTTATAAACAAGTTTGACAGATTTAAAAACCTACTTCCTCCTTTCAGGGGTGAAAATCAGGTAGAGCACCTTTACCTTGACAGTTCATATTTCAGTCTTTTTGTCTATTCCTTTGGATGCGTTTAAAATGCGAACCTTGACCAGAGCCCTATTATTAAAACATAAATCGCAAATCTAATCGCAATTTTAATGCTTGTTGGAGAAATCACCATTAGATATTTTTCCCTATAGTCTAGTGAAGGCTATATTATGGCAAAATCTTTTTTTATTTTCACAATCAAAATTTAAGGCCAAAACGCCCTGTCTGGGATCTTCTTGCTGTGAAGCGAGAATGCTAGCCAGAAGTGAATATTTTATTACAAATTATGCACCGAAATACTACCACACATACAGTTAAATCCTTAATTGAATGGCTGCAGTATCCGGTGAGCAGAAACATGATTGTTATTGTTACAGGGAATGTACCGGATTTTGCTGAAAAATGCATGGATGACATCTAAAACCTCCCAGACACTTGATTCTCTGGCATGGTGCATTATCAGCAGTGACAAAAAAATGTAAGTAGGCAGAGATTGGAAAGCTGTATGCAAACAGCCCCATGACACCACTGTTTCTGTGTCATGGCGCAATATCTGAAAGGCAGAAATGACTAAGTGGGCAGGGCTAATGGTTCAAACCAAAATATGTTACTGACTCATGGTTCAAAATCAGGTACAGGCCATTTGAAGCAGAACTATTACGCAATTTTTTAAAACGTTTTAGAGCTTTTGACCGTGTTATAGTTGTTTTCCTTTCTCATTTACCCTCTCGAAGTTGTATTTAGAGTGAGTCATGCATGTTTGAGTAATCTTTATTCTCCTGTATTCAAGACGTCATTGCTCCGATCTACCCCCGTTTTTACCACCAACGGTACACACCCACTCCTCTGTACTTACTTTGTTCTCCAATTTTATTTTCTTTATCGGTGGTGAGTGTAGGATTCAGCAGTGTCACATAGTCATTTTGATACAAATGAAAAAACAAATCTGCTACTTGCCAGCGTGATGTGCGTGATGCGTGATGGTGTGCAGAGTTTTGACCTCCGTGAAGTTGCCCCCCCATCAAACACACACATGCACAAAAACTACGTCAATCATTTGTGCTTCGCTTGTGCTGGTTTGTACTGCAAAAAGTCTGGTTTGTGCTGCTTTAGTTTTTGAGATATTAACAATTCCTTTATAGGTCAATTTAAATGCTCCACAACGGCCCAAAATGGTGTCAATCGTTTGTGCTGTGTTGTGCTGTAAAAAGTTTTGTTTGAGCTATTATGGATTTTAAGATATTAGACAATTTATTAACAGACGATGATGCCATCCAGCCTCCCAAAATGCTAAATAGCGCTCAAAAACGACAGAAAACAATACAAATTGTTTGTATTTCATTTGTGCTGCTTTGTGCTCTGACAATTGTAGTTTGTGCTAAAATATTTCTAAACTTATTAAGTATTTTTGCTACAATTATATGACATCTTTTAAATGACTTTCTTTTGATTTATATTTTATACTTTCAGGGTTGATAATATGTGATCAAGTAAGTAGTATCTCTGACATGGGGCCAAACTATGGAAGCAGTGCCCTTACGCTACACCTTAATGCAGATACAGACACACGTTCATTTTTCACTTTGTTTGTCCTGTTATAGTTTAAGTCATGTTGACTAGACCCAACTGCATACTGTCATGAACACAGAAGTGAGTTGAATCAGCAAGTAAAATGTGTCAAATTATTGTGTCCAATCATGTCATTTGATTAATGTTTTTTTTCCTGTTTTGTCAAAGGACAATACACAGTTTGGGTTCGCCTCAGCACACCTATACCTCTAGGGAAGTCCATATACTTTTATAATGTTCCTCATGTAGCCTACTATTTATGGAATGAACTGGTTTTGGATATATATATTTTGTTGCCTGTTACAGTTTTCTCTTCACTCCCAGGCCTTTCCAGCTTTTGGATACAGTGAGACACATCAACAGAAGGCACACATAGCTGCATTCCTCAGTGCGTTTTTCACAACAGCAGTGAAGCTCAAGCTGCAGGAGAAGAGGATGCCACTTCACTCCAATCCGAGGGTGGGGAATGTGGTTTAAACATCACTCTTCCTCTGGAGTCTTTGCTGCACTTTGGACCTTCTGGTTATTTCTGATGTTCTGATGTGCCAGAAGCCCTTCACCGTCTAAGCCTGACTGACTGTACAGTGAGGGCTCACAGGAGGTCTTGGGGCTGAATGACTTGTCCCTGTGCGCAGAGTTCTGTTTCATATAGTCTCACTGGCAGATCATTTTTTAAGTGATCAAGGTGGCATCTATGGATCATAATTTTAAGGCATGAAATATATACATTAAGGCTAGGGTGGGGTGTAAAGGCTCCAGGATGGACAGAGAAAATCTTTAATCACTTATGTATTTTGAGACAGGTACACCAACATAACTGTACTTAACTGTACAAGTCTAGTGTTATTGAGCATTCTGTTACATCTTTCAGGAGATGCAATGTTTCTGACAGAATCAGCTCCTAAATGTGATCAACTGAAAGCATTTATTTGTAATAAAATTGACAAATCACAAGTCACTTCTTATCCTGTTTGGCTCCAGTAATGATAACTGTATTATTAACATAACTGTACACTGTCCTCAAACTAAACTTAAAGTGAAAGGCTTTGTAATGTTCAGCTTCCTCTGCCTAAAATATGTTAAAATACTATTCTTTTGTGCTTGATTGTTCCTCATATCGAGTGTCGGTCTATACTTAATAAGCCATCTCCTTATCAACAGTTCTTTATACACTCACCATAACAATAGAACATTTCAGATAAGACTATTTACGCTTGAGATTATGCTTGAGATTTGGCAGCTTCTAAAGCAAGATCCAACCTTCAAAAGAATTTTGAAAGCTTGCAGACTTTTGCAGGAGTCAAAAACTAAAGCAGCACAAACAAAACTTCGTGCAGCACAAACCAGCACAAGCAAGCGTTTGATGGGGTCAACTTCACAGAGAAGGATCTTTGTTGCGATGACGTTTACGGCCACATCATTTCCCATTGGGCACCACAGTTTTCTAACATGGAAATCACCAGACTTGTTTCTTTTATTAAGTCCTTTTAGATCAGTATTGCAATTTTAAATGTCCAAATTATAACATAATGATCCACGGGTCTCATAGATTATAACTATATAGCAGACACAAGCACAATGTCTTCTTTAAGCCCTGCTCCTCACCGTCCTGGCTGCAGTCGTCCACACTGGCGCTCCTCTCCGGCTCGCTGCTGGTCTCCACGTACCACTGTCCTGCACGGTTGATGCGGAGGATGGGTTCTTTGGCCCCGCTGTGCTCCACCGGTGGAGGGGGGCTGGGTGGCTCCTCTGGGGGGGTCTCGGCCTCCTCCGCCCTGGGTCCCAGCAGACGCAAACTATGCCCGGAGCGGACCACGGACTCCAGAGAGCGAGCCCGCGCAGAGCCTGAGAGGACCGGCACAGACCACAAGGTGAAATCAAACTATTATACTACCAACTTAGAGGGTCTGTATTACGCTACTTTCTCATCTATGTTATAATGTTTCCTCATAAAAAACATACTTGTGTTTTGTTTCATTCACACGTTGAACACACAAATCCTGCATATTTAGGCTGAGTTGCTCTCTCAAACAGAAAACACTTTGTTCTACCTTGTGATGTCCTGTGGTTATACAGGAAGTGCTCCACTGTGTTTTTAAATTCCATACGCCTTCAGTAGAGATTGGCAAGTCCAGGGTTGAAATCATTTAAATGATTCTAGTGAAGTAAAGGTAAAAGGTAGCTGTTAACTTGAAAACTACTGCTTGATGGTGGAACAGAGCACTTTGAGTTTTTGAGATGTAGACATACTAATAATAAAAGGTTACACAAACATATGTCAATGAAACAAAACACAACTCCAGGTATGTTTTTGAGGAGGTAACAGCATTATAATATGGCTTAATGCTCATAAGAATCAATTCTGTGTAATATAGGATCTTTAAATAAACTTCTAGGGATGCAATTGTTGGGATGATGTGCTTTTTTTGCTACTTGACGTACACAAAAGCTAAAATTATATAGCTATAGATTTATAGGTCATATAGTTTAATAACAATAAGCGCAATTAATACAATTTTAATTGAATCGTGAATCAATTTCATTTAACTATTATAGCATTAAACATAGCATCTGTGTCCCTGGATTCCAGGAAAACATGTTCCAAACATGTTTCAAATATTGCCTTACTGAAAACAACTGTTGTGTTGATTTATTTCCAATTACAAAAAATATTGTACTTGATGGCCAAGTTGTCTATGTTTTGGTTCTTAAAGGAATTGTTTCCCCAGATACGAGCTAAACATGTTCAAATCGAATATAGCTTTTACCCATGACGACTAATGATGAAGTTCTCTAAGCCTAACCCAGTAAGACCAGGCTAGATACAGTGCCTTTAAGAAAGGTTTATTTAAGGTTTCTTTTTTGTCTATGTTCATATCCCTTATTATTATGAAAGCCATATTTTCTTGTTTTGTATGAGAAAAATATATCTGAAAGAAAGCTTAATAGAATATGAAATCCCTGCTTCTGACCTGTGCGCGGCCCCTCCTCCCTCTGCTCCTCCTCCAGGTCTGCCAGGCTAATCTTCAGGTGAATGCCCTCCAGGATCTGAGTACACCGGTCGATGATGTGCTGCATTTGGAGGAAACTAGCCGCCGTCAAGTAGCTAATGATGTCAGCTAGCTGCAGACAGAGTCGCCCGGTGTAGCAGAAAGACAGAAGCTGCTCAAACACGCACGGATTGCGGATGACGGTCAGGGAGACCGTACTCATCTGGCTTAGGGACATGTGGTCGCGGAAGTACGGCGAGCTAGCGGCTAACACCACCTTGTGCGCGCGGAAGCTCTGGCCCTGCACGTGCACCACGATGTCGCAGAGCCGGCCCTGCACCCGGAGCTGGTTCAGGTGGGTCAGGACCGAGTTGCTGAAGTCTGGGATGTCCACCTGGATGCTGCCCGAGCGCTCCATCGTCTGACCTGAGAGCGGAGGAGGAGAGCGGAGAAAGGGGAGAGAGAAAGGTTTACATAGGACTTAATGCACTTTTTTATAGCGCAATAAATGAGTGGAATACTTTGAAAATCATATCGGTTATGGCTGTGCAGTAAATCGAATCGAGATCCAATTGTTTCAACTTAGGTCTTTTGAGTCTTTCTTGATGGAGAGGTCTACAGCCAGCCCTCTGAACTCTGTTAGTATAAGCATTTCATTTGGAGCAAAGTTTAAATTTGAACTCTTTTTTCATGTTAAATGAGACATATTCAGCAAAATCAACTGTTTTTTAGTGGTAGGGGAAATTGGAGCACCCAGAGGAAACCTATGTGGGCATGAGGAAAACATGCAAACTCCTCGCAGAAAGGCACGCGCCGCCCCAGAATTGAACCCAGGACCTTCTTGCTGTGAGGCAAGAATACTAACCACTGCCGTGCCGCACAAATATTTGCACTTAGTATATATACAGTGCTGTGAAAAAGTATTTGCCCCCTTCCTGATTTCTTACTTTTTTGCATGTGTGTCACACTTAACTGTTTCAGATCATCAAACAAATTTAAATATTAAACAAAGATAACCCAAGTAAACATAAAATGCAGTTTTTCTGTGATGATTTTATTTGTTAAGAGAAAAATACTATCCAAACCTACATGATCCTGTGTGAAAAAGTAATTGCCCCCTTGTTAAATAATGAGGTAACTGTGATTAATCATATTATTGTGGAAAGCTGAATTCAATTTCATAGCCACACCCAGGCCTGATACCTGCCAGACCTTTCAAATCAAGAGATCACTTAAATAAAACCTGTCTGACAAGGTGAAGTAGGCCATATTGAACCCAAGACCTCGTGCCGCGATCCGAAGAAATTCAGGAGCAGATAAGATGAAAAGTAATTGACATTTCTCAGTCTGGAAAAGGTTACAAAGCCATTTCTAAATCTTTGGGACTCCAGCGAACCACGGTGGGAGCCATTATCCACAAATGGAGAGAGCATGGTACAGTGGTGAACCTTCCCAGGAGTGGCCGGCCTACAAAAATGACCCCAAGAGCACAGTGACGACTGATCCAAGAGGTCACAAAGGAACCCAGAACAACATGTAAACATCTGCAGGCCTCACTTGCCTCAGTAAAGGTCAGTGTTCATGACTCAACCATGAGAAAGAGACTAGGCAAAAATGGCATGCATGGCAGAGTTCCAAGATGAAAGCCACTGCTGACAAAAAAGAACATAAAGGCTCATCTCACTTTTGCCAAAAAACATCTTGATAATCCCCAAAGCTTTTGGGAAAATATTCTGTGGACTGACGAAACAAAAGTTGAACTTTTTGGAAGGAGTGCATCCCGTTACAACTGGCGTAAAATAAACACAGCATTTGATAAAAAGAACATCATGCCAAAAGTGAAACATGGTGGTGGTAGTGCCACTTCTGAATGACTTAAAAAAAAACAAAATGAGGGTTTTGGAGTGTTTTCAACGTCCAGACCTGAACCCAATAGAGATGCTGTGGCATGACCTTCAAAAAGGCGGTTCATGCTCAGAAACCCTCCAATGTGGCTGATTTAAAACAATTCTGCAAAGAAGAGTGGGCCAAAATTCCTCCACATTGATGTGAAATTGCCAGTTATCGCAAACGCTTGACTGCAGTTGTTGCTGCTAAGGTTCAACCTGTTATTAGGTTTAGGGGGCAATTACTTTTTCACATGGGCCATGTAGGTTCAGATGGCTTTTTTCCCTTAATAAATAAAATCGGCACTTAAAACTGCATTTTGTGTTTACTTGTGAGTTATCTTTGTCTAATATTTAAGTTTGGGAACTACTTTTTCACAGCACCGTAAATATAGTGCTAAATATAGAGTTCTAAAATTTCACATAGCCATTTTTCAAAACTAAAAATATGCTTGCTACAGTGAAATGCCACTATGAAGAGGCAGGCATATCAGTTCTGCAGTTTTGAACAGAAAGTCAATGGACTTGTTTCTATTATTGAGCCAATTTAGATCAATATTGTGTAAAATGGTGATCTACTTATTATAATCTACTTACTACAGCTCAATACTGTACCAGAAAAAGCGCATTGTACCTCTGTTTTAAATGGTACTGACTGAAAGTCTGTATTGTTTTAATAAGACAAATACAATTTAATCAAAAAGTACTTGCAGTACTGTCAGTTTGCCTCAGGTCAGCTGTGGCTACAATAGTAGCTTACCACCACAAAGTGTGGAGTGAATGAATAATGCACTGTAGAGAGCTTTGGGTGTCTTGAAAGGCACTATATAAATCCAATGATTAATTCATTAATATGGATGAATTCAACTAAATTACAATTATTAATTTAAGACATAAAATTAAGATGGCAAAATAGGGAGCTGATCCCAAACAAGTAACAATAAGGTTTAACATTGGTGGATCATAAGTTTATATATTTCTTTCAAAAACAGTGAATATGATGACATCATCAAATTCTACAATCTATCTGCAACCTATCTGACAGTTTTTGGGACAAAGCCTCAAAAATCCTGTGTCAGTCCTGGTTTGATCCTGGCTTAGTTGTACCTTGTATCTGTGTCCACATGTTTAAATCACTTTTTTTTTTACTGATAACAATTGTTATTCTGTTTTTAATTACACAAAAACATTAGACATGAGGTCCCATTAATCTGTTAAAACTTGGTGTTGTGGTTCTCAAGACGATTATCCAATCAGAAAGCACAATGAGCCTCACGAGTCTCCCAGTTTCACTGCTGCAATTCTTTTAAACCTAAAATGCCTCTCTCTGATCTGAATGGTCACTACCTAAACCTCAGCACCTGCAGCCAATCATTAATCAGTGCTAGTGCAGCCTCTGCAGCTCAGTGAGTGAATTCTGGAGGTTCTGAGCTTTTACATGAGGCATGGCCTGTCCATATACTGAGAATGAGAAAAACTTGTATGTGTCCTCTATCTGCAGGTTAAGGCACTGGCAGCCCAGGTTCAGATGTGAGTGTAGTACCTTTAGTAACAGTAAGAGTGCAGGCTATATACAGTTCCTTTAAGTTCTCGTCTAGCCTTTGTTTCATCCATGGTTCAGTCCTGGTTCAGTCCTAGTTTAGTTTAGTCCTTGATGAGACTTGTTTTTTTTGGTTTTTTTTCATCAGAACCATGCCTCACTTTAAAAGTAAACAAAGCTGTCATATTGTTCATGTCTTACTTACGACTGGAATGCACTATAGACTATTCTACTGAACCACGTCAAACAGCCACTTTCAGTATGTATTCGGGCAGCCTACCAATCTTAGCCATCAGCTTTAATCATTGTCTATTGTCTATTGTTGGAGGATTTCATGACTGAATTCTGAGGAAACACATTTGGCATCAGTCAGAGGTATTTGGGTGAAAGAACCACAGCCACAGCACCTCTCTCTCCCTCCTCCTCCTCCTTCTCCTCCTCCTTCTCCTCCTCCTCCTCCTTCTGCTCCACCTCCTTTCCCCTCTCCTTCTCCTCTCCCCCCTCCTTCTCCTCTCCCTCCACTTCCTCCTCACCTTCTTCCTCTCCCTCCTCCTCCTCTTCCTCTTTTCCCTCCTCTTCCTCCTCCTCCTCTTTCTCCTTTCCCTCCTCTTCCTCCTCCTCCTCCTCCTCCTCCTCCTCGCTCTGCAGCTGTTTGGCACTAGAGCTTTGCCAAATCTTCACACATTCTCCACTCTCAGCTTCACTGCTCAGTGTGTGGCCTGGACCTACATGTACTGTAGCTTCATTTAAAAAGAAAACTATAGGCTCTCTGATAGTGAGAAGAATCAGCAAAGAAAAACAACACCTATAGGTCTGGAATTGGAATCCTAATATCCTAGTATAAACCAAGATAAGAAAACTCAGCTGTAATAGCAAAAAACAAATAGCGTCCCATTAATACAGGAGACTATGGTGGCCCAAAGCTTAAAATTCTCCCCCATAAATTCGACTATATACTGGCATCACAAAATTAGTTGCTTATTGTATTATCATAAACTTATAAAAGAGACTACACTGGTCAAAAATGACTGGTTAAATTAAATATAGGCAGTACATGATAATTATACTACACAAATTGACTGAGATGAAATTAGTCAAATAAAAATCATTTGTGCCTGCACAATATGAGAAAGATAATTTTTCATTGGTTCAATTGTGATATTTTATACTTTTTGACACAATAAATATAAATATACATATATATATACATATACATA
>KN471729.1:0-21528 GCA_000787095.1 Periophthalmodon schlosseri
CGACGCTACTAGGCTAAACTACGGGTCAGGTCTGTGGAGGGGCGAGCTCAGTCGCAGTAAGAATGCATGTTTAAGTGCTGTTTTGTAATAACACGACACATTAAACGCAAGATACATAACTTTAATGCCATACTGTGGAACATTCCGGGTTAAGCAATGATATCTCCATGGACGGAAGTAGGTGAAAAGTGACATAGTGCAGCTTTAATATAGACAAGGTAATGCTTTGTGATATTCTGTCTTTTATTTGTATTTGAGTAAAAACCATAGACTGTACAAAGAAGTGGACCAAGTGAGTGTGACGTCGCCCGAAGCTCGTCGAGGCTGGAGCGGTTATAGCGGCGAATTTGGAGCCGAGTTCCATATTTGGAATTCCGACTGCGAGTATCGTAGCAACCAAAGAGCCAATCCGGGGCGAGGCTGTTAAAGGTAACGCCCCTTCCCGCCCGCAATACTGTCAGTCAAACCTGTTGCTAACGCTAACGGGACCAACCTCGGGGAAAGAAGGCGCCTGATCTGTCTCTTATTAATGTTCATATCTTGATTTATGGAAACAAAAGCGAAATGAAACCACCAGGATCAAGTAGAGTGGGTCAACATGAACATTTTAAAACCAAAATCACGAGGCTCACTGCAGCAGTCACAGAGAGAGGGCGCCCACGCTCACGTCCTACTTGGAATGCGGCGGCTAGCGGGTTAGCTACGTGGCGCATGGCGATGGGAACTTATGTAAAATGTAAAAAACACCAGATTGTAGACGCCGGTTCAACGTCGACAGGAGACACAGAGATGCCGTCAGTTCATTATGCAAATGTGTTAATTACACATAAAAAACCTTATATACGCCCATAGTAATTAAAGCAGGCCTCGTCCGTCTATGCATTCTTCTCACATAACTTGTACTATAACAGATGCTTACAAACTCCCAGAATGCCTTGTGGTTCACTCCGGAGCGGTATAATCAATACTGCGATGACAGCTCCGAATAATGTCCATGGTGTTGTACCGCAGTATGTGATCTGAATGTGAGAGGGGCGAAGACTGACAAAGCTATTTCACCCAGCGCTACTCACTCCGCTCACTGCACTCACCAAATGTCTATCGATTTATTTTATATCTCAAAACGCTTTTATAACGGCATCTAACTTCGTTTATGGGCACTAGAGCGTTCGCCAAATGTACGCTTTAATTAAAAGGTGGGGTAGATGCTGCGTGGACTATAATGAACGGCACGCGAGGGTTTGTGAATCAGTTATTTTGTATGTACGGTTCAAACGGTAGTAATAATACTAATAATAATAATTAAAGCCGCACGTGGCGATGAAGGCCCTCGCCACCCCTTGCAACTGCGGGGCACACGCCACCACAAAGATCAAGCGAGATCCTGAGTTTCAGATTTTAACGTAGATTTTTTTTCCAGGTCGGACGTTTTTTTTGTGTTTTTTTTTCCATTGGCTCCATGAAAATCAAAGTTTGAGGTGAGGTGGCGCTACTGAGTCGTCTTTCATAATTTTTTCTCTGGGTCTTCGCTCAAAATCAGAGCTCATCGAGTTCTAATTTTCGATACCGGTCACTGGCAGATCGGTCGTGTTTACTACTTGATTTTTGCTGTTTTCCAGGCTCCGGATGCGGTTTTAATTATTTCCTCGCCGGGCCGTTGTCCTCGGCTCGGGTCTAATATTGCCTTAGTCTTATAAAGCGCTTTTCCAGATGTTCAAAGTTGCATTCACTCCATACTCGGTGGTGTAAGCTACTATAGCCACAGCTGCCCTGGGACAGACTGACGGAAGCGAGGCTGCCAATCTGCGCCATCAGCCCCTCCAACCACCAACACGTTCATACTGGGCCAGGGGTCGGCAACCTTTAACACCCAAAGAGCCATTTGGACCCGGTTTCCATGGAAAAAAACACTGGGAGCCGCAAATAGTTTTTGACATCTAAACTGAAGATAACATAAATAGTTTTTTTAACCTTTACGCTTTGTATAAACAACTATAGTGTGTTGCTTATGAAATCCATGAAGTGCTACAGAGACTTCTGCTCTGAACCTCTGCACAGCGTCTGCAAATTGAGGCTGTACGAAGTCAGTTTCATCTTTACGCAGGACTGTGAGCGTCGTCTGTGAGGCGTGAGCGCTGTTTGTTTTAACATAGTTCATGGTGGAGAATAGCTGCTCACAGACGTATGTGGATCAGAGGATCGACAGGACTCCAAATGCATGTTTCTCGATAAATGCACGGCTTTTTGGTGGCGTTTTGGTTTCCTCAAGCGTGAAGCTTATTTTGAGCGACGAAAAATAATAAAATATAATTTTTATTTCAAGATCACAATAAACTTCCAAATCTACAATTTAAAAAAGAACTAACACAAAATAAAATTAAATTAAATACTTATAATTTATTTTCCCAAGCCACACGGAGCCGCAGTATAAGGATGAAAGAGCCGCATGTGGCTCCGGAGCCGCGGGTTGCCGACCTCTATACTAGGCAATGTGAGTGAAGTATCTTGCCCAAGGACACAATGACAGTTTTTGCCACTGGCGACGAGATCATGCTTTGACAAGATGGTTTGCCCACAATACGGAAGTTACGGAAGTGGTTGTCTCATAAGTGGAAGGTTTGTGGCTCGATATCAGTTCTGACAAGTGCGTGCATTGTGTCATTGAGCAAGACACTTCCCACCTTGCCTATTTATTTATTTATTTATTTCAAGCAGATTAATGAACACACTTAATGTACATTTCACATATTTTTCCCCATTCAAGCTCGAAAAGAACTAGAAGAAGAAAACGTATTAAATCCCACCCCTGTCTTCCATTAGAACATTAATTAAATACTTTGTTTAAGTTTACTGCAGTGTGCTGTGTGTGTAGTAGATGCAGTAGATGGAGAGGCCGAGGTTACAGAAATAAAACCAAGTCTCTGGGTTTTTAAAAACACATGAGATAATAATAATGCATTGGATTTAGCGCTTTTCCGGACGCCCAAGGCACTTACTAAAACGCCCCTTCAGTTTTAAGGGCATATACTGCAACCAAGTCTTGACTCAGGAATGAATGAATACAGAAAAAAGATTTAAATTTCTAGTTTTTATGATAAAACTATTCAGCCCAACTTTTGAAAGAAGCTCTATGGAACTTTTCTGTGTAGAACCAACCATTTTATTAGGCAAGGCAAATGTATCTGTACAGCACAAACAGAAACAATCGTCACAAAATTATCATTAAAAGAGAAGAGAGCAGAATAAAAACCTTTCAGTCACATGCTTTCTGTATTACCTCATGACATCACAACGTGGAACAGAGCGTTTTCGGTTTGGGAGAAGAACTCAGCCAAAATATTCCAGTTTTTGTGCGTTAAACATGTGAATGAAACAAAACACGACTCCAGGTCTGTTTGCAACGAGGAAACGTTATAACATAGATCAGAAAATAGCGTAATATGAGCCCTTTAATGAACATACTGTAGCTAAGAGGCTACGTTTCGCCCGTTGTCCCTGGACAGATGTTAAAACTGCCTAAACATTATGACTTCTGCCGTCGCGGTGGTAAATCGTACTCCGCTTTCCCATCGAAATACCATCTGGTTACAACGGAGAATCTGCAAGTCACTGTTTATCGTCTCATTGTTTTTATTCACAAGTTATACCCGGACTTATTTCGTGACTGTAAATTGCAAAGCGCGCGGCAGCTTTGTGAAATCCTCGCGGCAAATGGAAATGGGTAAACGGGTGTGTTTTCTGATCCCGAACAACATGCCGCCAGCAGCCCGGCGTAATGACTGACAGAGTAATTTATGAAGAAGAGAGAAGCCGCCGCTACCAGATTCAAGCCATCGCACTCCTCAATTAGACCGAGCGCTGCCAACCTGCGGCTAAAGGCTTCAGTAGGTAATGAGTGACACCCGCCTATCTCCCTCTCTCTCCCTCCCTCCGTCGCTCCAAAACCAACTATTTGTCTCCGTTTCAGCCCTCCTCCTTTCAACTCCATCAATCTTTCGGGGCCCTGTTGTTTTTTGCACGTCACTCAAGCCGACGCGAGACTTTCTTCAAAATAGTTTTCAGCCATTTTTGCCCACAGAAAATCATCCGTCTTGCAGTGGGCGGTGATTAGCTAATTGGATAGATTTTTGTGCCAGATGCCCTTCCTGAGGTTGCGCTCTCAATTTTATCCAATGGCTTGATTAAAACCCTTTAAGGACTGAGCACATTATAGACCATTGTAGCTCGCCTAGACTTTTTTTTCTTTTTTTAGCCATAAAAATCATGTTAAAGGAGGTATCAGCCTGTTCTTCTGCCTTTTTTTCACACAACTACCTCTATTTTACACATCCATCCTTATTTTTCCTTTGATGTGTAATAAGTGTGACACCAGAATAAGTGTCTAATACCAGTTTAAGTAGAAGAAAAATGATAAAAATGAATGTACCTTTGAAAACACGTCCAAAATGTCGATAAACTGATACTTCCACTGCTAATGAGAGCGTCCCCAGAGCGACGCTTCGGCACTGACTGGGAGGATCCCGGCGACACCTGCGCTCTGATTGGTCGTCTTCGAGGGACAAAGTAAGGACGTTACCGTAATGACAGTAACATATTTAAAGAGCCCTGTGCCTCTGCTTTGAGATGCCGTTTGAATTTACATGACGGCACAACTGGTTGCGGAGTTACGGTAATGGAAAGTCCGCAACTGCGACTCTATCGGCGGCAATAGCGTCCGACGCTACAGGGTTAATATTCATCTTCCTGGTTATCATTTTGAGTATTTTTAACCATTCCGAAATTAATAATTATTATTTTGTTTTGGAATTATTACAATGGCAACAGTGCACATCAAAGTAAAAACTAAAGACTCTTAATTAAGAATTAAGTGGGGCAAGAGTTGGTAGAGTGTTTGTCCACTGAGGCTGCCGGTTGGATTCCCGCTCTCGACGTAAACATCATTGGTTGAGCGGTCAGATCCACTGACCCACAGGTTGGTAGTGCAATTCCAGCTCCCACAGATGAATGCTGCCGTTGTGTCCTTGGGCAAGACACTTAATGCACCTTGCCCCCAGTGTCTGCGCGCACTGGTGTAATATGTGATGTGAAAAAAATGGTAAACGGTCATATTTTTATATGGCGCTTTTCCACCTTCAGGCACTTTTCCACCAAAGCGCTTTACATCAAGGAACCGCTCACCCATTCACACAGCAGCGTACGCAGACACTGGGGGCGAGGTGGGTTAAGTGTCTTGCCTAAGGACACAACAACAGCATTCATCTGTAGGAGCTGGAATCAGCGGATCTGCTCGCTCTACCAATGATGTTTACGTCGAGAGCGGGATTCGAACCGCCAACCTTCAGATCAGTGGACAAACACTCTTTACTTTACTATATTTCAATATGACAAGTACAAAAAAGCAAAATATCAAAGCACTATTGGCTTTATGCTACACAAACTGCTTGTAATAAAACCTAATTATGAAGTTTTTAAGTGTTAGACATTTCAAGAACAAGATGTTACACAACACTGTTAATGCTAGGCAACAGCAGCTAATCAAAAACATGGTTCTTGGTATTCAAGGGCTTAGTCATCACATCAAAATAATGTGTTTTTTATCAATCGTGAATGTTTTGTGCAGCTAACAGTCTGTGTGTGCCGTCTTGTATCTGTAATTAACATAAGTTTAAAATTTCTGCCTTGTCCTTGTCCCTTTTCTGCTCTTTTACTTGTATCTTTTAATGTTGAATCATATACAGTAAAAGTGATTATTTTTATGAAGAAAATAAGCCACTACCACGTCTGGATGTGCTGTGGAAGGGAGGGCATCTGACATAATAGTTATATCAATACGCATATCATTTTCCACTAGGTATTTTTCAGTATTTTTCCGACACCAGATGAACAGTACCTGCTTTGCCATATCTGTATCTGAACTGTACTATTTAGGTACCTATTTCTGCTAATTATTATATTTAAAAAACTAAACAGAATCATAACGTCCGGAAATTCCATTAAACACAATTTCATGAATAAAAAATGAACTATTGAATCATTCATTTGTGGTTACAGTGAAGTCCATGATGCTCTCCAAGAACCACCAGACGCCAAAACTTGTTATGAAAAGGAAAAGTGTTTATATTGGCTCCTGTTATCAGTATCAGTTGTGCCCATAGATGCCGCAGCGTTCCAAATAGAAAGTGATCAAGGGCGAGCTTCCGACTCCATCGTCTCTGGCTCCAATTCACTTTCTATTGAAAAACAGCTGCTGTCAGACCCGTCATTTTGGTCTTAAAATGGTCTTAAAAACCCGCTCTACATGATCATGGTATTTTATTTATTTATGTGTCCGTAACTCAAGATATGAACATTAATAACAGACAAATCAGGCGCCTTCTTTCCCCGAGGTCGCGCCCGCTAGCGTTAGCAACAGGTTTGATTGACAGCGTTGCTAAGCGCCCGCTCCCTGCTTAACCAGCGGTGCGGGCGTGACCTTACCTTCAACAGCCTCGCTCTGGATTGGCTCTTTGGTTGCTATGATACTCACGGTCGGAATTACAAATATAGAACTCAGCTCCAAATTGGCCGCTATAACTGTTAGCCTCGACGAGGTTCATTCGACTGGAGCCGAACGCTACGGGCGACGTCACACTCACTTAGTCCACTTCTTTATATATCCACTGACCCACAGTTTGGCGGTGCAATTCCAGCTCCCACAAATGAATACTGTCCTTGTGTCCTCGGGCAAGACACTTAACCCACCTCGCCCGAGTGTTTCCTTGATGTAAAGCGCTTTGAGTGACTTGAAGGTGGAAAAGCGCTGTATAAAAATGTGACCATACTGGACCTAGGAGACAGCGGCGGTCCAATTAGAAAAGTATTAAAAACTGACCACGCTCCCATTGTCGCATAAATAAAATGAAAGAAATGTCAACAAGAAGAACAGAGTCGGGGCAGTCCTTGGTACACGGCTACACAATGAAAAATTCCTCGACTACAAGTACGAATGTATTGAACTGCGGTACACAACATATTGCATTTGCTCAGTCCAATTTAAAAGTCAAGACCGCTGTCAGAACAAAGCGGCCAATCTTTCCATCTCGCCAAGACTACACTTCTGCTCCAAAACAAATGAATTGGAAAGGGCTTCTTTTGACTTGGTCTGAGCAGCGGAGAGTGTGACGGGGGGAGTCGGAGACGGGGGGAGGGGGAGAAGGAGAGAGAGAGAGAGGGTGTCATTCAAAAGAGGGGACAGCTCAGACACTGACGGGTGACACTGATGGGTGACACCGCGAGTTAGATGCCAGCTTTAGTGAGAGGACGGAGGAGAGAGGAGGGAGGAGGGACGGGGGAGATGGGAGGAAGCTCTGGGAGGACAGATAAAGAGATGGGACACTGCAGAGGTCAGGGGTTTTAACTGCGTGATCGACGTTGACTGAGACTGTTAAGGAGCGAGATGGCGAGGATTTAGTTCATGAAAGGTTATTCAAATTAGCTTGTAGATTGCAAAGACTGTTTTATCGGTTCCGTATCGGTGTTCTTGACCGGAGATCTCAGTATCGGTAAAATAACGAACATTTTGCTGAAATCTGGCGACGATATTTGGTCTTGGTGTGTCCATGTTTATCCTCAGTGTAGAGCAGGCAACTCATTATTTTGCTGAGAAATATTTTGTTGATGGATCCAGATAAATACATTTTAATATCTTTAATAAGTGAAAATTTAATTTGCAAATGGACCTATTTTGCAAAATCGACTTTTCACCATGTTATAGCGGTATCCCCTTCTCATTTACGCTCTCGAAGTTGCATTTAGAGCGATTCAGAAGTGCATTTTGCGTGATCTTTATGCGCCTTTATTCAAGACATCATTGCTCCGGTCAACCTCCGTTTTGCTCTGTACTTACTTCAGTCTCCGATAACATTTTCTTAAGCGCTGATACGCGTAGCCATTTTTGCACAATTGAAAAAAAAATCGACTACTCACTAGCGTATCCATAGGTGGCACCGACAGCTACGCGACGACGTTTACGGCGACGTCAGCTCCCACTGGGCACCGCAGTTTTCTACCGCGGACGCCGGCGGACTTGTTTCTTTTATTAAGTCGTTTTAGATGAATATTGCGATTTAAAATGTCCAAACGTAACGATCCACGGGTGTCGTAGATTAAAACTCTATAACAGACGCAAGCACAACACGTCTTCTTTAACACCGCCGGAGCATAATTAGAATGAGTTATGAGTTAATGATGCTTCTAAAATGGACAGTTTTTATTACATTGTGACCTGAATAATCACATTTACTAACCAAATAAAACTGACGTCCCAAGTGTCAGTAACAAATGAGACGGCGCATGTGTCTGTCAAAAATAAACATCACTGTCCAGCACAAGAAATCAACTATTTATTTACACTTGGGTCACACTGAAGTAAACATGGCTGCCCATCTGTCCCAGCAACTTCAACCAACTGAACGACTGCCATCCCATAATACTAAGAAAAAAATATGCCAACCACTGCACTGAAAAGTTTGCGCTATTTCCTGATCTATGTTATAATGTTGTTTCCTCATCACAAACAGACCTGGAGTTGTGTTTTTTTTTCTTTCCAAACGTTTAACGCACAAACCCTGCACATTTAGGCTGAGTTCTACAGGAAACACCACCTTGTGATGTCATGCGGTAATACAGGAAGTGCTCCGCTGTGTTTTTAAACTCCGCACGCCTTCACGAGAATCATCTGGATGATTTCAGCCCCGGAATTGTCAATCTCTGAACTAAAGGTAAAAGGTAGATGTAACATGAAAACTACAGCTTCGTGACATCACAAGGTGGAACAGAGCATTTTGAGCTTTGGAGATGTAGACAGACTAATAATAAAGAGTTCCTCAAACATGTGTGAATGAAACAAAACACAACTCCAGGAATTTTTTTGATGAGGTAACAACATTATAACATGGTCACCCATAGCGTTCGGCTCCAGTCAAATGAAGGTTAGCATTGAGGCTAGCAGTTATAGGGCGAATTTGGAGCCAAGTTGCATATTAGGAATTTCGACCACGAGTATCATAGGGCCGAAGAGCCAATCCGAAGCGAGGCTGTTGAAGGTAACGCCCCTTCCCGCTCACACCGCTGGTTTAGCAGAGAGCGGGCGCTTAGCAACACTGTCAATCAAACCTGTTGCTAACGCTAGCGGGAGGGACCTCGGGGAAAGAAGGCGCCTGATTTGTCTGTTACTAATGTTCATATCTATCTTGATTTACAGACACAATAGCGAAATAAAAACACCAGGATCACGTAGAGCGGGTCAATACGAACATTTTAAGACCAAAATGACGAGTCTGACAGCGGCAGTTACACAAAGAGTGAAGTGAAAGTGAATTGGAGCCAGAGTCAGTGGACCCGGAAGCGCGCCCACGCTCACTTCCTGTTTGGAACGCGGCGGGTAGCGGGTTAGCGACGTCCATTCATATATACAGTCTACGGACCAGACTGATATCCGTCTGTATAACAAATGCACCGACATATCGCTGTGGATTTGCCAGGCAGCTGAAAAGTGACTTGTATCGTCCCTATTCGTTTAATATAACACTCCAGTCTGGCGCAGGCGGCGTCGGCTCTGGATACGGCCCATAATGTGCGTCTCAATGGGATTTCAGTGTTTACATGAGGAGTGCTTCGTGGGCGATGGCTGGCGAGACTTCACACTTGGCTTTTAACAGCTGCTGAGAGGAAATGAGCAGGACTAAAAATACACTGCACCTTCAGACACCAATACAACAACAATCGTATTTAGCTGCCTTTTAATAAGTTCTATTGAATCAGACTGTATGAAAAACTACGCAGGCGGAAGAATTGAGGAGGGGGGGATGAATGCAGGGATCGAGCGAGGAGGTAAAGTTGACGGTAAACTCGACAAGTCATTCTAGGTGAACAGCTAAAAGGCTAAAGCTAAAAAATAGAGTGAGAGAGAGAGAGAAATTGAGTTTGAAATGTTCGTATTGCGACGACATTAGCGACCAGACCATAGACTGTATGAAGAAGTGGACTAACGGAGTCGACGTCGCCCGTAGCGCTCGGCTCCAGTCAAATGAAGGTTAGCACTGAGGCTAACAGTTACAGTGGCGAATTTGGAGCCGAGTTTCATATTAGGAATTTCAATGCATTTCGTATTTTGTATTGTTTTGGTTCAGTCCGTGTCTGTTGCCAAAAATTTGCTTATGACGCCTGTGAACTGGGTCTATTTCTTTTCATTTTGTTACGTGCGTCGGCAGATTCACGTGTAAAAAATGAAACCATGAGATCCTAAAGTGGTAGAACCTTCCAGCGCCAAGTCCTGCAGCGTTTCACTCACTACAAACTAACACAAGGACTTAAAACTGCACTGTGTAACTTTTCTGTGGGAGGGAGCACTACTTGCTTGTCTCCATGGAAACATTAGCCCTACTGCTTTTCTGATTTAGCTTTGAATGTTCCACAGATCACAGATGTGTTTATTGCCGACTTTCTTACTGCGAGAGTGGTCGCCTCTCCACAGATCCGACCTGTAACTTGGCCTAGTGGCACCATCTGCTTGTCTCCGTGGACTTAGAGGAGAGGGGGAGAGAGAGAACAAAGAGAGGGACAGAGAGACAGTAGAGAGGGTGAGGGAGAGACAGTGAGAGAGACAGATGGGGAGAGAAAGAACAAAGAGAGGGACAGAGAGAAAGTAGAGAGGGTGAGGGAGAGAGATATGTGAGAGAGACAGATGGGGAGAGAGGGGGAGAGAGAGGGATATACAGAGAGGGAGAGAGAGAACAAAGAGGGAGAGAGGGAGAGAGAGGGAGAGAGAAAAAGTAGAGAGGGTGAGGGAGAGACAGTGAGGGAGGGAGATGGGGAGAGAGGGAGCGAGAGAGGGAGAGAGAGAGCAAAGAGAGGGGGAGAGAGAAAGTAGAGAGGGTGAGGGAGAGACAGTAAGGGAGGAGGATGGGGAGAGATGGGGTGAAAGGGAAGGAGAGAGAGAGAGATAGAGGGAGAAAGAGAGAGAGAGCAAGAGAGAGGAGGGAGAAAAAGAGAGGGAGCAGGGAGAGATAGAGAGGGAGACAGAGAGCAGAGAGAGAGAGAGAGATAGAGGGAGAAAGCGAGAAAGAGAGAGCGCAAGAGAGAGGATGAAGAAAGAGAGTGAGCAGGGAGAAACAGAGAGGGAGACAGAGAGCAGAGAGCTATAGAGAGGGAGAGAGAGATAGAAAGAGAGGAAGAAAGAGAAAGAGAGAGCAAGAGAGAAAGAGTAACTTGGCTTAGTGGGACCATTTGCTTGTGTCCATGGACGTAGATAAGTTTAATGTCACACTGAGACTGAGGAGACGAGCAGGTGCTGGACCCACCACCAGAAAAGTTACATAATGTGCCTTTAATTTGAACATAGTGGGACATGGACAAAACATCAAAATGAAGGACGCAAGTCTAACACATTATTTATTGGGACAAAGCAGCTCTACTAAACCAGTCCAAGTCAGACTTCAAACTCCATTTTGATGCTAAGGAAAAGTCTACACCATTTTTATTCTATTTGATTTTTTATCAGTGAAATTAGACTGAAAGATCAAGACGCCTCAAACTCTCAAAGTATCAAGGAAAGGTCAAATACTGCATTTTTGGAGAAAATAGCATCTTGCAGGAGAGAATGCAAGAAATGGCCAACTTCTTCTAACAATACTGATTCATTACATTTTTATTTTAGTAAAAAAAACCACCACCAAAATATCTAAGAATCAACAGAGCCACCGGCTCAGCTCCACATCACAACAAACAGGGCGGCTCCCGTTCACTGTCACATACGGCCTCTGCAGCACAGGAACAACACAGACTCTGACTGTGAGAGTCTGACACGAGTGAAAGGAGGGCCGCTGAGAGAGAGACGGAGAGAGGGAGGGAAGAGGGAGAGAGAGAGAGGGAGAGAGGGAGGGAGGGAGGGAGAAACGTGGAGACTCAGAGTGTGAGTCTGCCAGAAGTGAAAGAAGGGCTGCTGAGAGAGAGACGAAGAGATAGAGAGAGGGAAGAGGGAGGAACAGAGATGGAGAGAGAGAGAGAGGGAGGGAGAGAGATAGAGAGAGAGAGGGAGAGAGAGAGAGAGAGGGAGAGAGGAGACTCAGAGTGTGAGTCTGCCAGGAGCAAAAGGCTCGGAGAGACGGAGAGATAGAGAGACAGAGGGAGATAGAGAAAGAGGGAGAGACAGAGAGGAGACTCAACGTGTGAGTCTGCCAGGAGCGAAAGGAGGGCTGCTGAGAGAGAGATGGAGAGATAGTGCAAGGAAGGGAGCGAGAGAGGGAGAGAGAGAGGGGGACAGGGAGAGAGAGAGGAGACTCAAAGTGTGAGCTATAGGAGGGCCGCTGAGAGCAAGGGAGGGATAGAGAGGGAGAGAGAGGGAGGGAGAAGGGGAGAGAAAGGACGAGATAGAGAGGGTGAGGGAGGGAGAGGAGACTCAAAGTGTGACTCTGCGAAGAGCTAAAGGAGGGCCGCTGAGAGAGAGAGGGAGAGAGGAAGAGAGAGACAGAACGAGAGCAAGAGAGAGAGAGAGAGACAGGGTGAAAGAGCAAGAGAGAGAGGGAGAAAGCAGAGAGAGATGCGGAGGGACACCACCAAGACTTACTAGGGAATAAACCAGGACAAAACGTGGACTAAACGACAAGTAAAGTAGGACAAGAGAGAAAGAGAGACAGACAGAGCGAGAGTGTGGGAGAGAGGAGAGGAAGAGGAGAGGAAGAGGAGGAAGAAGATCCACAACATAAATAAATCATCAATGCATTTCAAGGCCGCATCACGGGGTCACGAGGGGACAGAGGAAGCGAAGGCTCAAAGACGACGGTTTGAAAGAGACTAAAGAGAGAGGAGGAGGAGGAGGGAGGAAGAGGAGGAGGGGAGAGGGATGAGGGGGGTCGCAGGTGGGAATCCTAATGTCTGCTCTGAGCGGAAAACACCATAACGTCATTGGCTTCGGTGACGTAGCCGCTGCCAAGAATAAACAAGAACGAATTTGGATGGTAAAAACATCTCTGGAAATAAACGATGAACTGTATTTAACTGAGCGAGGCCAGTTTATCCAGAGCCAACATGATTCAAACTCTCACAGGGAAAACCACTTAAAACACATTTAGCAGTAGATAAATTTGTCAAAAAAAAAACCAAAACGTAAAGGTGCACTATGTAACTTTTCTGGTGAAGGGTCTGCCACCAGTTTGTTTCCATTAAACGTATATCAAGGAACCACTCACCCATTCACACACACATTCACACACCAGTTTACGCAGACTCTGGGGGCGTAATGGGTGTAGTGTCTTGCCCGAGGACACAACAGCAGTATTTATTTGTGTTGTGGGAGCTGGAATCGCACCGCCAACCTGTGGGCCAGTAGATCCGATCCGATCGCTATGTACGTTTTGCTCAAAAATACCTTGGAAACGATGCATTCTTCCATTAAGCGACCTCTCCTCTCCACAGATCTGACCTGTAACTTGACCTGGTGGTGTCATGTCTCGTCTCCACGCATAGATAAGTTTACTGTGGAACATTCCAGGAGAAACAATAACATCTCCATGGAGACAAGCAGGTGCACACTCTACTCTACTATAAAATGACTTAAAATGTTGTGAAATTGACAGCTAATTGATAAAAACCTGATTTAAGATGTTTGTACTCAGTTTTGGTACCTAAGTAAAAGTATTAAAGTACCTGTTTAAAATGTACTTAAAGGAGTAAAAAGTAAAAGTATTTCACACAGATTTTGAGGTCTAACGATGCTTCAAATGTTGTGATTTTGCTAAAGATTTATGCTGAGTTTTGTCAAACAGAAACACCTGAATTGATAGATTTTTTTTCTGGCTGTTTTTATTTGTATATTTTTGTTTCCTCAAATTATGAACATGTTAAAAACAGGTCTTAGACAATAATAAAAAAATACTTTTACGTTTCAGTCCAGTTCAGAAATGTAGTGGAGTAGAAAGTACAGATACTGCTCTCAAATGTCGTGAAGTAGAAGTAAAAAGTATCCAGTTTAATCTACTTAATTAAAGTAAAGATACCTAAAATTTATACTTATGTACAGTACTTTACTACTTTTAATCCGTAACCTTCCACCACTGGTTGGGATACGTTAAGAATATTAAAACATTCCCACAGATTTGGGTTTATCTAAATGACATTCATTTAGTCTGAGCTGATTATTTCAGATTTGGTAAAAGTTCTGTTTTACTGGAAAACTCCATAACGTAATTGTCTTGGGGGATCCGCACTGCCAAGAATAAACAGGGAGACATTTGGCTGGTACAACAGTGGAAATACTTACTGAGGTTCACAGTGGTTTGGGTCAGTTCGAGATCCTAGATTAGGTTAGATTTGTAAAACATAAGGTCCAAAGTGCAAAAGACCACATAAAGATTCTTAAAAATATAGAGAATTTCAACGGTCGCAGAGAATATTGAATAAGTGAACGTCGTAATAAGCAGCGGTGGATGAAGTACTCACTTTTGTTACTTAAGTAAAAGTACAGATACAGGGGCAACAGATTACTCAAGTAAACGTAAGCATCGCATGAAAAAATACTGAAGTACCTGTTTAAAAATGTACTCTGAGTAAAAAGTAAATGTATTTTGCAGAGATTTTTAGAATTATTAAGGCAAGACGAGTTTATTTGTACAGCACAATTCCATCGACTCTGGCTCCGATTCACTTTCTATTGAAAAACTGTCGCTCCTCTCTCTGTAACTGCCGCTGTCAGACTCGTTATTTTGGTCTTAAAATGTTCGCATCAGCGTGATCCGAGTATTTTTATTTCGCTATCGTGTCTGTAAATCAAGAAATGAACTTTAATAACAGACAAATCAGGCGTTTTCCTTTGTCTAAAAATGTTGCATCAGCGTGATCCGAGTATTTTTATTTCGCTATCGTGTCTGTAAATCAAGAAATGAACTTTAATAACAGACAAATCAGGCGTTTTCCTTTGTCACCCGATTCTGTTTGTAGCCTATGTGACTCGTGTTTGTTTAGGGACACTCGTGGTTTTGTTGTCGTGATAACTGTCCCTTAGTTTTGTCAGTCGTTTTTAATACGTGACCAATTTTTCTGAGGCACAAAACTTGTTATTTGTTAGACTTGTTATTGTTGGTTTCTTAGTTTAGGTTCTTTTGTTTTATACATTTACGCAGATACTTTGGTCCACCTTTGTTGCTTTGACCTTTTACAGCCCTGTTCATTAAATTACTCCTTTACTTTACCAATTTTCCATCTTGGTTTTTGTTACTTCCCTGACCCTAGATGAGCTGGGTCGTAACACAGCCTCGCTCCGGATTGGCTCTTTGGTTGCTATGATACTCGCGGTCGGAATTCCAAGTATGAAACTCGGCTCCAAATTGGCCCTTATAACCGCTCTGGCCTCGATGAGCTTCATTTGACTGGAGCCGAACGCTACGACGTCACACTCCCTTAGTCCACTTCTTTATGATATAATATCACACCTTGAGATTTGATGGACAATTGTTGGTAACGTAAATTGTAATAGTAAATGTAATTATGTGAATCAAGGGGGTCTTATATTGGATAAAATGGATTTCTTTAGACGATTGAGAGCGTTATCGTCTTCTCACAAACCGCGTGAAATGAAGTCGAAACGCGATTCTTTGTGAACGCCTCCGTAAACACACAAAAGGGGACTTAAACAACGAATGGAACGGAGCGTCTGGGTGGTGTTCACCTTGATACAGCTCGGTGTAGATAAATAACAGAATGAAACGGCGGCCGGTGCGTGTGAGGCTGCTCTGATAAAAGGCGGGAGAGCTAGTGCGGAGGCAGAGACTAGCTTTGTCCGCTAACGATAAGCCCATTCAGAGCCAATAGGTGCAAACGGAGCAACCTCGCGCTGGGAAGGCCAGTGTCGCGTTTGTCGGCGTCGTATCGCATTCAGCGCGAGGGAGATTTTTATAATGGCAGCAGTATTTGAATGTACACTTAGCTCAAAGGAATACTATATATATACATATTTGATAAGGACACCGAATGAATGTAGAACTGCGTAGCAAATTCAACGGTGAGAGCCACTGACCCACAGGTTGGCGGCGCGATTCCAGCTCCCACGGATGAATGCTGTCGTTGCGTCCTTGGGCAAGACACTTAACCTATCTCACCCGAAGTGTATGAACGGGTGAGTGGTTTCTTGATGTAAAGCGCTCTGAAGGTGGAAAAGCTCCATATATATATATATAAAAAAAAAATTCATAAAAGTTGTTAACTACATTGTTCAGACCCATGTTATGAAACTTCTTTACTTTTCAGGACTGTAACATTAATCACAATTCAATCAAAATCGTAATTTCAATGGATACTATAAAGAAACCGGCTGCAAAAGGCTGCAGTTTTTGAAGTACCATATTGTCCTCCACAAAAAAAACAAAAGATCCAGTCTTACTCTTCACAAAAACCGCTAACCGTGTAGTTAAAATCTGTACAAAGTTAACGTCACTTTGTCCGTTCATATCTCAGTCTTTCTGTCAGTTCTTCTGGACGTGTTTAAAATGTGAACTTTGAACAGAATCCCATTTTAAAAACATAAATCACAAATCTTATCGTAATGGCAATGCTTGTCCATAAAAGTAGATATTTTTTCCCCAAATCGTGCTAGTTTTAGGATTGATCAGTAAAGATTACCTTGACAACACTCTATTAGATATTCCAAAATTGTTGAGCAGTTTACAAATGAAATTAACATCCTCCCCAACTTCAGAAAATAACTTACATAACTTACATATCGTATTTTCCGGAGTATAAGTCGCACTGGAGTATAAGTCGCACCAGCCAAAAAATGCATAATAATGAATAAAAAAACCCAACTATATTTCACATATAAATCGTATAGGTATAGTATAGTATAGTATAAGTTGCACCCCCAACAAAACTATGAAAAAAAGTGCGACTTATAGTCTGGAAAATACGGTAAAAATAAAAGATTCGACACAATCAAGTCCACCTCTTTAAAGTGCCCATATTACCCTAATTTTTATTTTTTAATCTTTTATAATGTTATTTCCTCATCACAAACAGACCTGGAGTTGTGTTTTGTTTCATTCGCATGTTTAACACACAAACCCTGCATATTTAGGCTAAGCTCTTCTCTCAAGCAAAAAACATTCTATTCCACCTTGTGATGTCATGTGGTAATACAGGAAGTGCTCCACTGTGTTTTTAAACTCCACACACCTTCACTAGAATCATTTGGATCATTTCAGCCCTGGAATTACCCATCTCTACTGAACTAAAGGCAAAAAAGGTAGCTGTTAAGTTGAAAACTACCATTTCATGACATCACAAGGTGGAACAGAGCATTTTGAGGTTTGGAGATGTAGAGAGACTAATAATAAAGGATTATAACATGCCTGAATGAAACAAAACACAACTTCAGGTATGTTTTTGACGAGGTAACAAAGTTCTAACATGGCTTGAAGCTCACAGAAATCCATTTTGCATAATATCGGAACCAAAAAGAACATTATCCCCTCAGTGATGTGTCTGTGTGCCACTCTCCATCTGAACACAAACCTAAACCAAAAAGCTGCTAACTGTCCCTGTCGCTTAGCTGCTAGCGACGACAGCATGCCAGTGGACCATCAGACAGTAAACGTGGAAAACAGAGACGCCAGGACCCAATCTCTCCAATCAGGTCCGGAGAAGGGCCAGAGAAGGATATTGGAGGTGAGACAGGAAAGAAAAACAACATTCTCAACGGATACAATTGGAAAGCATTAGGATGTGATTTGGCTTTGGAAATACGCTGTACCTGACGGTCTGCCTGGAAAATGAATTGACATCAGGAACAGTAAATGTGAACGAATATTAGATTAAGACGGTGGAAAAACACAGGCCCGGCGACGGAAATTTGGGGGCCCGGGGCATGAAGCCTCACATGGGCCCCCACTAATTATTAATAAGAAAAGGATCCAGTTCTGGGCCCGAAAGACCCTGGGGCCCGGGACAACATAACCTTTTTGTCCCGCCTGTCAACTCCCCTGGAAAAACATATTGGCTAGTGTGTCTGTGGATGCTAACGGCTAAAGAGCAGTTCAGATTACAAAAATAGTGCTAATCTTTATTGTTACTTCAAAAATATTCATGATTAAGAAATAAAGCGCTTTATATTGCATTATTCATGGAACTATTGTAACTTATTGTAACTGTAAATGCTTAGCTACTTTTACTTCTGGACATAGCTAACCTGCTAGCTGCCGGATTCCAAATAGGAAGTGAGCATGGACGTGCTTCCGGCTCCAATTCACTTTCTATTGAAAAACTGTGGCTCCTCTCTCCGTAACTGCTGCTGTCAGACTCGTCATTTTGTTTTTATTTCACTATTGTGTCTGTAAATCAAGATATGAACATTAATAACAGACAAATCAAGCGCCTTCTTTCCCCAAGGTTTGATTGACAGCGTTGCTAACCAACCTCTAGCTCAATAATTGGGTCCCTGGGAGCTGCAGTGCTTTGATCCATTGCTTCTGATTGGTTGAAGAACGGGTCAAAGTAGAAGAACAATACATTTATTTGCCTTAACAACATTCATATTCTGTCAAACTGTTATGGCTTTTCTATATCTGCGATGAAACTGCTAATACCACCACTGCTCCTATTTACCGTCGAGATCAAAATACCGCAAAAGCACAAAATACTTCTTCAATAACAAAATCGCGTACGAGCCAAAGTATGTTTCGGAAAATGTCGATATAAAACGGATACGTTGAGAAGTTCTCGTGAGCTAAATCTCCTCCGGTACATTAAACAGCGTGATGAGGCTGGCTAACGCGGCGTCCCCGGACATAAATCTGAACATGGATTATCCTCTGACATTTTTACATGCTCCATAAAAATACATATTTAATTTAGACGCTCGTAAAACACAAACGGACCATTTACTTCTTGTGTCTCTGTGTGAGATATCTGCTTTAACCCACCACTGCATGTCTGGAGGCTTCAGATATTGATTTCTTTGGATTTGAGCAGGACACAAGTTCACGCCCCAGACTCTATATGTTTCTATAAGTTGGTCCATCACACAAAAACATCGCTCGTTCACTGTTAGGTTGCCATTTTCTCACTTTCATTTTAAACTTGATACAGCCAATATATAGTTGTTTCGTGTGTGTGGTAAACCAGGTCAACCAGGTCCAGGAGCAAGTTCTAAGGGAGGCTCATGGTGGGTGAGGTACGCAGTTTTGTTACTCAAGTAAAAGTACAGATACACAGGCGAAAAGTTACTCGCGTAAAAGTATCACATGAAAAATCTACTTAAGTAAAGGTATCTAAGTGAAGGTACCCGTTTAAAAATGTACTTTAAGAGTGAAAAGTATAAGTATTTCAAAGCTTTGTTAATTTGTTAAAGTGTAAATGTGGTGATATTGATTTAAAATTATACATATTTTGGTCACAGTAACAACACAAATCAATTTCTGATTTTTTCTTATGAATTTTGTGTATTTAATTTTGTTGCCTCAAAGCCGAGCTTGAACTCGAAAACTTGAGTCAGGATTTTACCACGAACATGGTAAAAATAACCCCTCAAATCATAAAAAAAAGTACTTTTTACTTTTCAGTCTTGTTCAAAAATGTGTACAGATACTGCTCTCAAATGCAGCAAAGTAAAAGTAAAAAGTATCCACTGTAAAATGTCCTTAAGTAAAGTACAGATACCTAAAAACTATACTTAAGTACAGTACCGTATTTTCTGGAGTATAAGTCGCACCGGAGTATAAGTCGCAACAGGAAAAAAAGGAAAATAATGAAGAAAAAAAACATATATTTCACATATAAATCACATCTGAGTATAAGTCGCACCCCCGGCCAAACTATGAAAAAAGTGCGACTTATAGTCCGGAAAATACGGTACTTTACTACTTGTACCACCACTGGGTAGGCCACGCAAACTGTCCTTGAAACGTTAAAGTTCCACTATGTACACTTCTGTTGCGAGTCCGGCACTTTCTACTCTCCACGAAGCTGTTACCGCTTTACCTGGAGTGTATCACAATATGGCATTAAACTTATCTCCGTGGAGACCAGCAAGTGGCATCAACAGGTCAAGTTACAGGTGAAATCTGTGGAGATTCATGTTCTTCAAGGTACATTTTTGATCCGTTTAAACATCTGTAATCGAGCGAATACGAGATAGAAGTTTAACGCCATATGGTGGAAAATTCCAGGCCAAGCGGTAACATCTCCATGGAGACAAGGAAGCGGCGAGCCCCTCCCACACACCTGAAAAGTCACATAGTGTAGCTTTATTTAAACCTGTATTTGGTATTATTTTGTGCTACCAGTTTTAATCCAGCAGTGATTACTACTTTCATCTGGTGTTGTTTTGATAGTTGACTTGGTGTTTTCTTTTCGTCATTAGTGAGATGTATTTACCTTGACAGGTTTCGGCTGCGAGCGGCTAATGAGCGTCTGACTGAAAGAAAGTAAGAGGTTAGCGAGCGCTGATCATTACAACAGCTTCAAAACGGAACACACCAAAAACACAACGTGTCATACGAATTATTTCTGTTTTATTTGGACTTTCTATGGCAGCGGTGGAACGTAACAAAGTAAAAGTAGTAAAGTACTGTCCTTAAGTAAAAATGTTAGGTATCTGGTGGATATTTTTTACTTTTACTTCACTACGTTTGAGAGCAGGTATTTGTACTTTCTGCTCCACTACATTTTTGAACCGGACTGAAAAGCAAAAGTATTTTTTTATTATTGCGTGACGCCTGCTTTTAATATGTTCATTATTTGAGCAAACAGAAATATACAAATAAAAACAGCTGGGAAAAAAAATTCAATTGTTCTGTTGAAAAAAATCAGCACAAATGTGTATCAAAATCACTACATTTGAAGCTTTATTAGATCTCAAACTCTCGAAATACTTTTACTTTTTACTCTTGAAGTACATTTTTAAACAGGTACTTTAATGCTTTAAATAGATTTTGTCGTGATACTTTTACTTGAGTATTTTTTTGCTCTGGTACCTGTACTTTTACTTAAGTAACAAACACCAAATGTACTCGCTGATATTTCCAAGATGGCGGCTTTAAAGCAGCTTAACAACGACACGAAAAGCCCGACGGCAAGTTCATTATCTGGTGTCGTACGTTTTAGTTTTGGGCTCAGGTCTCGTCCCGTCGCCCGGTGCCCTTGTGCGCGGCGGGTCGTGCGGGAGCTACGGGCGCCTTCACGTTACATCACTTCCTGTCGGGACATATAAGGACACGAGGTGAGTTTAATGCAGATGACTTCGGACAGCACCCCCTCTCTGTCTGGAGGCTAAGGGGAAGGCGCTGGACCAAAACACAATCTGGTCCTCTCTTTCGCCTTCTCTTCCTGTCTCTCCCTCTTTTCCTCTCTGCCTCCCACTCTTTTCTCTAGCTCCCTCTTCTTCCCCCCATCTCCTCCTCTCTCTTTCTGCCTCCCTCCATCCCTCTCTTCGCCTCCCCCTCCCTGCATTTCCTCCTCTAATTATATTCTGCTTTCTCCCCGAGTTGTAGGTCTCATTCTGTCTCT
>KN471731.1:0-36057 GCA_000787095.1 Periophthalmodon schlosseri
GGCCTGTCCTCACAGCAGATAAGGCCTATTGTCACAGCAGATAAGGCTTGTCCTCACAGGCCAGAACATTACAGACAGGTTCATAGAATAGAGTTTTATTGCTGACAGCGGGGGAGCAATCAGCCAGACTTTACTGACTGCAAGAACCACTGTAGGACACGTTTATGGAGGTGAGAAGAAAATTTAAATGTTCAAACCAAAATTTGAAACAGATACAAATGAAACATACTTTAAAGATTATTAGAAGATAGAAGATATTATGCTTTTTATGTTATTTAGTATTAAACAATAACATCATGATTTGCATTACATTTTGTTCATTGTAAACAGCATTAATAATCCACGGTTTTATAATAGAAACTGGTCCATTTATCAACAATAAAAACACATCTTTGAAAATCTGCTGCTTCTTACACTGAAATGCCACTACAACGCACTGATCTACATAAGTTATAGTTAGGGTCCGAGCACAAATTTTGAATCAAAATATGCAGGTTTCCAAAATCTAGCCCTCAACCTTTAACAAACTTGTCTCAGGGTTTTTATCTGATGGACTCTAAAATGAGGCAGCATCATCAGGACATATCTGGGATCAAAAGTTGTTTAAAGAATTTACGTAAGTCTCTTTACGAAGCGGCAATTTAAAAAACATAAAAATCCCTGTAACTTCTGCAAAAATTGGCGGATCAGGACGGACCCAATGTAGCGTTTGTGTATTTTGATGACATGGACATAATGTGTGAATTAAACTCATATCTTTAAAAAATGATTTATCTCCAATGCAAATATTAAATCACAAGGGTTGATACACAGCCCTCTCAATGAAGCGTGCCCTTCCGCTGTCGCAAGGGTTGCAAGGGCCCTTTATCACTGCTTGCAGTTTTAATTTAATATTAAATTCCAAAAAAGCAAAATATGGCATGGTAGAATATTGTTACCTCCTCAAAAATATACCTGGAGTTGTGTTTTGTTTGCATTATTAGTCTGTCTGCATCTCCAAAGCTCAAAATGCTCTGTTCCACCTTGTGATGTCATTAAGTGGTAGTTTTAAAGTTAGCTATTTGTAGCCCAAATTGAACTGCTATATACTGCAGTAAACTAGAATAACCAGAATTTCCTTTGTTCAGTTGAGATGCCACATTAAGTCTACAATATCTTCTGGTGAACTGAGAAGTGAAGTTGTTTCTCAAGCTTATTCCATTGCTGCGAATGATTCAAATCCTTCCTGTTTTACCACTTAATGACAGCACACGGTGGAACAGAGTGTTTTCAGTTTGAGGGCGGAAGTTCAGTTCTTTTTTTCATCTATATACATATAAAATATAGTTATATAATGGGATACAGCGCTGGTTAGATGCCCAAAGTTGAAAAGGCCTGACTTATGCAAAATATGTAAACTAAACTTCACTTGACTGCCTCCTCTTTCTTCCTGGTTGGTCTTTCGTCCTTCCTCTTGCACTAGGTCCAAGTCCTATATCTAACCAAATATTTACCCAACACATGTCCTCTTCCTCTCTGCAGCATGTGAGATTTCCAACCAACAGACTGACCGTGGAGTCACTCAGTCACTCCACAGCCCTGCAAACTCAGCTGCAGCTCAACCGTGTACCCCAAAAGCGAAAGTAAACACGTCAAATACTTGCAAAATACGTGCGTGGGATATTATTGTATAGTAAGTTTATGGTCCTGTTACGGCTGGTATTGCTCTGCTCTCTTATCCCTTCATTCACTGTACATGTATGTGGTTGGTATGTGCCCTCTCTCTCTTTCTCTCTCTCACTGTACATGTATGTGGTTGGTATGTGTTCTCTCTCTTTTTCTCCCTCTCTCACGGTACATGTATGTGGTCGCTCTCTCATCCCTCTTACCATACATGTATGTGATTTCTGTGGTCTCTCATTCCCTCTGTCACTGTACGTGTATGTGGTTGGTCTCTCTCCCTTCTCTCACCGTACATGTATGTGATTTCTGTGGGCTCTAGCTCCCTCTCTCACTGTACATGTATGTTGTTAGTCTCTCACCCCCTCTCTCATTGTACATGTATGTGGTTGCTCTCTTGCCCTCTCTCTCTCACCGTGCATGTATGTGATTCCTGTGGTCTCTCACTCTCTCTCTCTCTCACTGTACATGTATGTAGTTGGTCTCTTCCTCCCTCTATCACTGTACATGTATGTGATTGCTCTCTCTCTCTCTCTCTTTCTCTCATCGTGAATATATGTGGTTGGTCTCGCTTGCTCTCTCTCTTTCACTGTACATGCTTGTGATTACTGTGCTCTCTTGCCCCTTCTGTCACATACAAGTATGGCGTTAGTCTCTCGCTCCCTCTCTCACTGTACATGTATGTGGTTGGTCTCTCTCTCATCCTACAAGTATGTGGTCAGTGCTCTCTCTCTCTCTCTGTGTACATGTATGCGGTTGATCTCTCTCTCTCTCTCTGTACATGTATGTGGTTGGTCTCTCTCTCTCTCTCTCTCTCTCTCTCTTTCTCTCTCTATACATATATGTGTTTGGTCTCTTTCTCTCAGTTCATGTATGTTGTTGGTATGTAGAGCTGCTTTACACATTTCACTCGTGACTGACCACGGAACTGGCCACGTTTCAACATTTTTTCCAGTGGCTCTGAACTTTAATAAGAACAGATAGGATCGACTTTCATTTCAAACAACGAGTGTGTTTGCGTGCGCGTGCGTGTGCGTGTGTATGCGTGTGTGTGCCATAAGCGCAACCAGAGGGAGAGAATCAGGAGCCAGAGATTTTGAGTGAAAATAAATGGATTTAAAGCAACAACTCTCTGGAGGTGTTGAAGTCAGCTGCATAATTCCATGGAAATAGAAAGTTAAAACCATGCTAAGGAACAATCTCCATGAAGATTATAGCCAAAGGAAAAGAGTAAGAGTCAGGTTTGTGGCGATGCAAGCCCGCTCACAGTAATGAAGCATGTTTTTATATTTTTTCAGTGCAATAAATTCTGAAATAAATGCTTTATTTTAGTCTAGTTGTTTAGTTATATATGAGACTGGGGTAAAAAGCTACGCAATAAGGCTTTATATTAAATGAAAGAGAAATAAGAGCTCTATCCAATGTGACAGTGTCAAAAGAACACTGCAAAAAACTTAGATTATTTTTTGTTTTTGGGGGATAGGGGAAAACAGACATTTTCAGAGCAATGGCATCTTGATTGCAGGAGATAAAGATTACTCAAATATGCATGAATCACTCTAAATACAACTATTATAACATGGTTAAAGCTCGTAAAAGTCTGTTTGCATATGTCTCCTTTAAAAAAGACGTACTGTGCTCGTGTCTGCTGTATAGTCATAATCTATGACACCTGGATCATTATGTTATAATTGAGACAGTTTAAAGAAAACTGCAATGCCCAATGGGAGCCGACATTGTAAACATCATCACAACAAAGAGCTGTACAGCTGTCGGCCCCTCCTACGGATATCTGCGCATGATATTAGCGATTAGCATATTTTTTTCAGTAGTACCAAAATGACTATGCAACCCCGAATCCTACATGTATCATCGATTAAGAAAATAAAGTTGGAGAACAAAGTAAGTACAGAGCAGTGGTCGTGTACTGGTGTGTATAACGGAAGCTGATCGGCAATATGGCGTCTTGAAAATAAGCGATTAAAGATCACTCAAACATGCACGAATCACTCCAAATACAACTTTGAGAGGGGAAATGAGAAGGGAAACAACTATAACATGGTGAAAGACTCAATTTTACATAATAGGTCTGCTTCAGAGTTACCGCACCATCACTAATGTCCTTGTGATTCATAGCTCTAATATTCTCATCTCTCATCACAGCTCTTGATATCTATCTTCCTCCTGTCATTAAGCAAGACACGGGGTCAGAGGTCAGGGAGTGATGTCACAGCAGAAGAAGTCCATTCATAAAACTCTCACTATGTCACCCCTCTCCCTCTGCTGCAACTCTGTACGGCCACAGCCAATAATAGAACCAGTGGGGCTGCAAGTAGTAGTGGACTAGTCAAACATTTATTTCTATTAAACACTGAACACATTTTAACCAAATAAACAGAGGTGGTAGAGTAGCCAAAAATTGTACTCAAGTAAGAGTAACATTACTTCAAAATAATATTACTCAAGGAGAAGTACAAAGTAGTGGTTCAAAAAATTTCTCAAGTAAGAGTAAAAAACTATTTGGGAAAGTAGTACTTATGTAAGAGTAACTTAAAGAGTAACTGGCTGGATGTAATCTGATTTATAATTTGAAGTAAATGTAATTTGAAGAACAAAATATTAAATAATGCACAAAAGTAGTGGTGCAAGAAACACAAATGTTCAAATCATTTCATATTGTCGACATAAAGCTTTTGTCACTTGTGGACTTACTCACAGTGGGAAGAGGAACCAAAAGTTTTACTTAAGTAAGAGTACTGTTACTTCAAAAAAAAATATTACTGAAGTAGGAGTAAAGTAAAAGTACTGTTACTTCAAAAAAAAATATTACTGAAGTAGGAGTAAAAGTATGCTGCAAGAAAAGTACTCTGAAAAGTATAATTACTTTAACAAATTCCTCAAGTAATTGTAACTGAGTACTAACCATCTCTGCAAATAAGGTAGAGTATGCTAAGTGTTCTAAATTTACATACGCAGCATATTTTAGTCTGACGTTTAGTTCTGGTTTATATCTGGTTCAGACCTGGTTCAGACCTGGTTTAGTCCTGGTTTAGACCTGGTTTAGACCCGGTTTACATCTGGTTTAGTCCTGGTTTAGTCCTGGTTTAGACCTGGTTAAGATCTGGTTTAGTCCTGGTTTAGACCTGGTTAAGATCTGGTTTAGTCCTGGTTTAGACCTGGTTAAGATCTGGTTTAGTCCTGGTTTAGACCTGGTTAAGATCTGGTTTAGTCCTGGTTTAGACCTGGTTAAGATCTGGTTTAGTCTTGGTCTAGCCCTGCTTTGCGTCTGGTTTAGACCTGGTTTAGATCTGGTTTATTCCTGGTTTAGTCCTGGTTTAGTCTTGGTTTAGTCTTGGTTTAGTCCTGGTTTAGTCCTGGTTTAGTCTTGGTTTAGTCCCGGTTTAGTCTTGATTTAGTCCCTGGTTTAGTTTGGTTTAGTCTTGGTTTAGTCCTGGTTTAGTCCTGGTTTAGTCTTGGTTTAGTCCCGGTTTAGTCTTGATTTAGTCCTGGTTTAGTCTTGGTTTAGTCCTGGTTTAGTCTCGGCTTAGTCCTGGCGTATCCAGTTTAACCCTTCATGCATACATTACTCCAATACTCCATAAGTAATAAACCTACTATGTGAAAAGTTTGATTTGAGAAAGTCATCCATCTATTACTCCTAATTAAAGTCACCGCACCTGATTTTTACTGTCTTAAAAATGTGAAAAACAGAACTAGTTCATGTTAAACAGTTTGCAGTGGTCCAGAGTTATTCCTCACTGACCTTATGCATTCAGAGCATCCTAATTATTCACCACGATGAGTTTATAAGCTCTGTTTCACAGCTCTCAGAAACCAGTGTGGAGTTTTGCCATGATGGAAAAGCTAACCACTCGCATGCTAATGCGCACTTTCTGATTATCGGACAATCAAACACTTTCTAATTAGGTGCAATTAGAGTCAGTACACAGCAGACTTATTTTGACCTTAAGAGCTGCTTATACATATCTCTGTACCGGGGGAAGATACATTTTGCTCAAATACAAGTAAATTGTGTATAGGACCTTTAAAGGGACTTAACTTGTGTAAATGTGCATTGTAAGCTCTGTCTGAATTCTCCAGTGAATCCCTGTGAGTGAGACAGTGCATTTTTAAGTGCACCGCAGTCTGACATCAAGTTTCCAGTTCAGACCAGCTATTAAAGTGCCATTATTAACATCCAAGAAGCAAGTCCCATCCACAGGCACAGGCACAGCTGGTAGAGGAGCCACACATTGTACTCAAGTAAGAGTAACGTTACTTCAAAATAACATTACTTAAGTAGAAATACAAAGTAGTGCTCAGAGAAATTACTCAAGTAAGAGTAAAAAAGTATTTAGGAAAAGTACTACTCACGTAAAAGTAACTTAAAGAGTAACTGATCAGTAACAGTAAGACAAACATACAACAAATAATGCACAAAATCTGGTATTTTCAAAGGATAGAAACAAAAATGGAACAAACTAAATCATATTTGAAGGAGTGGTGCAAGAAACACAAATGTTCAAACAATTTCATATTGTCAACATGAAGTTTTTGTCAATTGTAGATTTACTCACAATGGGAAGAAGAGCCACAACTTTTATTCAAGTAAGAGTACGGTTACTTCAATTTAAAAAAAAAAAGAGCCTCTGACATACCCCCATATTTTCAATATATATATATATATATATATATTTCTCAAGTAGGAGTAACAGTATGCAGCTAAAAAAGTTAAGAGAGAGAAAAAAGTACAAGTTCTTAAATTGTTACTCAAGAAAATGTAACTGAGTAAATGTAACTGAGTACTACCCACCACTGAGCACAAGGCAAAAGGAGAGAAAGGAGAGTACTGTTACTTTTAAATAATATCACTCGAGTAGAAGTACAAAATAGTTATCCAAATAATGATTCTCTAGATGTTAAAAAGACTCAACATGTGATATATAAGTGATATATAGTCTGCTGATCAGATATACACAGATTTGTATACTGTGCAGTAATGGACAGTAATAAAGAGGCAATGATGTTTTGGTAGTTCCAGGCTGATACTTACTCACAGTGGGAAGAGTAACCTTTACTCTGGAGTAACTCTGGAGTTACTTCAAAATAATATTACTCAAGTACAAGTAAAGATATACTATACTCTGAGAAGAGCTTAATTTAAAGGTTTCACATAGTATTTGTAAAAAATTAGTACAAAGAGTTGTCATTCATTGAGTTGTTACTTCAACATACTCAAGTAAAGTAAAAAGATGTACTGTATTAAAACTAATCTGAGAAGTACACTGAGAAGTACACAAATTTCCACATACTTTCCACTACTACTACTTGTAACTTAGTAAAAGCCATTTGCCGAGTACTGCAACTTCAACATTCTATCAATTTCAATTCAAAGTTGTACTTTTTAATTGTACCTGAGTAAAAGTATCCCCATTCCCTAAGTACTGTTACTTCAACATACTCAGGTACAAGAAAAAATACACGAAGAAGTACAATTTCATTTGAAAGTTTCACATGATAATTGTAACCAAGTAAAAGTAGTCATTCACCAAGTACTGCTACTTCAACGTCCTCAAGCACAGGTAAAAAATATACGGCATTAAATCTAATCTGAGAAGTACTTCTTCATTAAAACTTTCCACATACTACTGCTACTTGTAACTTAGTAAAAACCCATTTTCCGAGTACTGTAACTTCAACATTCTATTAATATTCAATTAAAAGTTGTACATTCTAATTGTACCTGAGTAAAAGTACTACTCATTCAACATATTCAAGTAAAAGTAAAAATATATGCATGAATCAGAGACAATTTCATTAAGAAGTTTCACATGATAACTATAACTGAGTATAAGTAAGTCATTCACCAAGTACTGCTACTTCAAAGTCCACTAGTACAAGTAAAAAAGACACTGCATTAAATCTAATCTGAGAGGTACATTTTAATTTTAAATTTCCACATACTTGTAACAGTCATTTGGTTAAAAGTAAAATATATATGGTAACACTTTATAATAACTACACTTTGAACAGCCTTAGTAAAATATATGAACAAAGACTTAATTCATAATGAACAAATAGTTTATTAAGATTGATTCAGGCTTAATTAATACCCTAACTCCCAACTCTAACCCAGTTACATAGATACTTGGCTTGAATGAGTCTTAACAAACTATTTTTTCATTATGAGTCAAGTTTTTCTTCATGCTTTTAAAGGGCCCATATTACACTGTCTTCTGATTTATGTTATAATGTTGTTTCCTCATCAAAAACACACCCAGACTTGTGTTTTGTTTCATTCACACATGTTTAACACATGAACCCTGCATATTTAGGCTGAGTTCTTCTCTCAAACAGAAAACACTCTGTTGCGCCTTGTGATGTCATGTGGAAATACAGGAAGTGTTTTTGTGTTTTTAAACTCCATACACCTTCACTAGAATCATTTGGATGATTTCAGCCCTGCAGTTGCCAATCTCTAGTAAACAAAAGGTAAAATGTAGCTATTAACTTGAAAACGACCGCTTTATGACATCACAAGGTGAAACAGAGCATTTTGAGCTTTGGAGATGTAGACAGACATTACTCAAACATGTGTGAATGGAACAAAACACAACTCTGGGTATGTTTTTGATGAGGTAATGGCATTATAACATGGCTTAAAGCTCACAAGAGTCAATTTTGCGTAATATAGAACATTTACGACTAATTAAGGTGCAGTTATTAAAAAGTGTTCCTAAATATACTGTAATAAAACTAATCTGAGAGGTACAATTTCAACCAAAACTTTTTCGTTATAACTTAGTAAAAGCCATTCACCTGCAGTTTTCATTCATAAACATGCACTCACTCACCTAATAAGAGGCTGCACATCCAGAGCAGAGTCAAACAGTAGTGGTCCATGTTAGCGGTTGCTGTTAGCGCATGTGCGGCGTATGTCCGTGTTAGCGTGTGGTAGCGTGTGTGTTAGCGTCTGTGTGAGTGTGTGGTGGATGGAGAGGCTCAAAAGTTAAAGTTCCTCTGACTGAGCTGAAGTTAGAGCGCAGCGTGTAGTATCCAGGAGGAGGGGGCAAAGAGGAGAGAGTGAGAGAGAGAGGAGGAGGAGGAGGGGGCATGGAGAGGAAAGAGAGAGAGAGAGGAGGAGGGGGCATGGAGGAGAGAGAGAGTGAGAAGGAGGAGGGGGCATGGAGAGGAAAGAGAAAGAGAGAGAGGAGGGGGCATGGAGGAGAGAGAGAGTGAGAAGGAGGAGGGGGCATGGAGAGGAAAGAGAAAGAGAGAGAGGAGGGGGCATGGAGGAGAGAGAGAAAGGGAAGAAGGGGCATGGAGAAGAGAGAGAGAGAGAGAGAGAGGAGGGGGCACAGAGGAGAGAGAGGAATGAGGAGGGGGCATGGAAGAGAGAGAGGGAGAGAGGGAGGAGAGGAGAGAGAATAGGCGGAGGAGAAGGAGGAGGAGGGCCCCAGGACTCCCCCACAGCAGCCTGGAAAAACATCAGCCACTCGGGGTCTCAAATGGGCTCAGAGCACGAGAGATCTGTGGGGAACTGGCACGAGTGGAAAGTAACTCATTGCAAATACACACGTTGTACACTTTGTGTAATTGTACTTTTAAAGTAGATTTTTAAACATGTACTTGTAATTGAGTATGTAATTGTAATTAGTTACATTTAAAATCATAGGAGTTACTGAGTACAGCCCAAGCCCTCATCATCCCAGTGCACTGCTCTCTCATGTCTGTCTCTGCTCCTAAATCTACAAACTCACATAACAGCGCAGCATCACCTGCTCTGACTGGACAGAACTCAGAGAATATGTGGATTATGGTTTGAAACAACTTAATCCAGCTTTAAACTGTTTCATTTAGTTACAAAGACTGATCTAATTTATTACTAAAACTGTGTCCAAAAGTAACTAGGACTTTATAGTAATCATGTGTACTTGATACTTCAGTGCGATTTTGGCAGCAGTACTTGCACTTGAAATTGACTTCATTTAACATGTCACTTTCATCGGTCGTCCCTTTGCCAGATGCGAGAAAGGCAGCCTAAAAAATACAAGTAAGGTTTTTTGATGACTACAAGACGACCAAAAGGGCTGGAGTGAGTGAGATCTAAAGAGCGCTAGTGTTAAAGAACATATATTAGGCAAAATGGACTTTTTGGAGCTTTTAATCATGTTATAACATCGTTCCCTCATCAAAAACACACCTGGAGTTGTATTTAGCTTCATTCACACTTGTTTCATTAATCCTATTTACGAGTCAGTCTCCCTCTGAGCCTCAGAAATCACTGTGTTTCAATTTTCCCAGGATTGTTATGTCACAGGCAAAAGTCCATAACCGGCAGACTCATTCTGAGGTTTTCTGTCGTCAAATCATTACAACTGAGTTTATATTAGCATACTGGTCAAGTTGCTTACCTGGCTAGTTTTTGTTTTTTTCAATGGTTCATTCCCACTGCTGATAGTAGATTGTGTGCTAACATCAAATAGAGGGAGTGCAAATGATGTAAAATTATGTGTATTCTGTACTTAACTTAATTAACTTAACTAATGTTGACACACTTGATTATCTCAAATGTGCTTTTTCAAAATTGTCTGGAGCTGATTCCACTGTTTGAAAAGAAAAGGCCGACTGCAAAACCAAAGTTCTATTGGAAGTGTGCAAATTCGGTTCAGAGGACTGAGTGGATCAGGTAGTTTGTTCAGAACAAAACATTTTTTTCAATGGAGGTGAAGCTGCATTATTAAAAAATCTGAATAGGTTTCTTAGATTTTAATATAGAATTCATTAGTCAAAACTGTGCATTTTGTATTTACTGAGGATATAACAATGGTGATAGCAAAGTGTTTTTTATCGAGTGCCTTTAATGCCTGATTATAGATGGATCTGAGAGATTCATTGGCCTGAGACCAGCAGGAGACACAGTAGGTCATGTGTGGGATAGTCATGGCAATGAAATATGTGAAAGTGGCCTCTATTGTATGTATCGGATTGAGTTGCGAACTTTTATTATATGCTTTTTTGAAAAGTTTGGTCCAAATAAACCCCTTGTTTCATTTTCTTGGTTGCAATATTTATTTTTACTCCATTAACAAAGATGTTGGGCATGTCTTTAATTTTGTTAGTTTTGGTAAAATACATATCAACCCTTTTATTAATGTTTAGTGTCAGATATGAAAATTGGAGACAATTACAAAATTTTGTCCATAGCAGGGGATAACTTGGTGGCCACTTGCTGTCCATCCCTTCCATGTGCGTAGATGACAACACTATCTGTGTATATGATGATGTCTGCATCTTTGCACACATCCGGGAGGTCATTGATATAAATGCTGAACAACAGGGGTCCTTGAATTGTACCTTGTGGGACCCCGGTGTGCAGGGTAGCAAAGAGAACATTAAATTGTTTATTCTTACACACTGCACCTGATCGGAGAAATGCAATTTTACCCAAAGAAATGCATCAGTGGCAAGATGGTACTGAGAGAGCGTGGACAGGAGGAGAGAGTGGTTTACTGTATCGAAGATCTTTCCTGCACAGACCGCTCTGTCGAGGCTAGCGCTAATGCTCTCTATCAGGTAGCAGCAGGCAGCTTTGGGGGAATGAATTGCATTGGATGTGGGGAATAATACATATTTATGAAGACTTATGTTTTAAGAAGTTAACTACAGACGATCAAAGCCAAAATGGAAAAACTGGAGCATTCTGGGTGGGAGTGGATTTGACATAAACTGGAACAGGCAGAGGGAAAGATTTGACGTCACGGTAATACATATGTTACTGGACCAACGCTGGCATGTGGGATTTATGGAAGGTAGAATGAATATTATATCTAGAAAAAATGTCCAACCACAAGGCGCACAAAGCACAATAGTGAGTGGAGCTAATATGGCAAAAAGTGGAGGGAGCAGAGGGCATTCGAAAAGTTACTGCGAAATGAATGGAAAAAAGCTATAGCGTAACAGCCAGTAATTGCTATGTAATTTAAGTAGCTGCTGATGCTAATGGTCAGAATAGAACTAGTGGATAGCTAGAGGTGCTTGGTGACATTTTCTTGCATAGTGGACTTAGTCATACAGGGAAACAGTTAATGACACTGAAAATGAAGAATGAGACACACTATTATAATAATATTGTTTTAGTACCTTATAAGAAATTAAAGTTTTAAGAAATTGTATCAGAAAAAGATAACAACAAAGCTCATTTATTAAATGTAGTCATCAGTCATAATAGTTTAGCCAGCACAGAATCACAAAATCTCACAAAAATATGCACAAAAATTACACATTGGATTTATATAGCACATAACACAAGACACACAAGCGCTTTATAGTGCATTATTCATTCATGCTACACTTGTGGTGGTAAGCTACTATTGTGGCCACAGCTGCCCTGGGGCAGACTGACAGGAGAGAGGCTGCCATCTGTGCCAGCGGCCCCTCCCAGCACCAACACACCACTTTCATACTAGGCAAGATGAGTGAAGTGTCTTGCCTAAGGACACAAAACCTGGTATTCCCAGAGGTCTCCCATCCAAGTACTACTCAGGTCCAACCCCTTAATTTTCAGAGATCAGGCGAGATTTTGAACCTCAAGGTGGCTTGTCGTAAATAAAGAGATGGAAAACTTCTGAATTGTTATTTGAAATATTTCTTAAATTGCAACTGGAGCTGAAAATTAATATGACAAGCTGGAAATTATTCCAACCAAAGTTAAAGTAAGTGAGTTTTCTTTCCAAACTGCAGCCCTCTTATGCAATGTAGTGATGCATCATGACTGATGACATAACATATATGGGACTATTGAAGAGTGACTCCACAGCAGAGTCCAGAGGATCAGAGCTGATCTACACGACCTCCTCAGCTGTCACCACTGCACTCATGGTCCCACCACAAACCCTCAGCCACCACACTCAACAGGACTGTACAGGCCAAGGTTACACTGTCATAACGTTGTAGCTCAATATATGGATACCTTTGTAGACATGCATTTTTATTGTGAGTGAGGTCACCCCTCCACAGATCTGACCAGTGACTTGGCCTGGTGGTATCATTTGCTTCTCTCCATGAAAATAGATAAGTTTGATGTCATATTGTGGAACATTCCAGGCAAATCAATAACATCTCCATGGAGACAAGCAGATGGCCAATCGTCCAACAGGAAAGTTACATAATGCATCTTTAAAGTAGTAATAACTTCAGTGTTATATTTCATTTAATAAAAGAAAAGTTACTTTAACCTTTAAATAAACTAGTCCAAATTTATTGAAGTCATTTTACCTCTCGTCCTAGAATGTTTTGCGTTGGCACCTCCAGCTCTGCATGGGCCCGGCTGCCGCGTCTGTGTGGAAAAAGAGATCCCTGTCTATAACTCTAGACTTTGCACAAATACAACACATCAACACTTGCATTTTGGTCAGAAACCGCATACAAAATGTTAGCACACACCACGTACACGTATGAAGAGAGGTTATTACATGATGGTGGGGATTTGGTGAGGATTTTCAACACTGTGTCATTAAGACTGTATCAACACAGAAGACACTCACATTGTGGTTTGCAGTCGGCTGTTCACCTTCATCTTAAATCCACAAACCACATATTTCAAGACAGCGAGGTGCATATTTTAAGCAGAGAGGCTGGTGTGAAAGAGAGGTGAAGGAAGCTGTGTTTGTCTTGATGTCAAAAACAGTGTCCAGATGACTACCTCTGAAACCTTCGCAACACCAGCCATGGACAAATGAGGGATTAGACCATCACTGTGTCCTATATTACGCAAAATTTATTCTTGTGAGATTTTAACCATGTTAGAATGTTGTTACCTCATCAAAAACATACCTTGAGTTTTTGAGTTTGAGCTTTTATTATTATTAGTCTACACCTCCAAAGCTCAAAATGCTCTATTCCACCTTGTGATGTCATGGAGCGGTAGTTTTCAAGTTAACAGCTCCTTTTACCTTTAGTCTAGTAGAGATTGGAAATTCCAGAACTGAAATTATCCAAATAATTCTAGTGAAGGTGTATCCAATCACAGTGAGTAGCCAAAAAATCTGCACGTTTGCTTGTAAAAAAAAAGGCGTGCCAGCGTTAAACCAATGAAATGTTAGATATCTCTTTACTTCCGCCTAACAATGTTTCTGATCGGTCTTTTTTCCTGTTGATCTGTATTTTAGCTAATCACCGTCAAGCCCAAGACCAGAAACTGGCTTCTGTTTACTTCTCAAAACAAGGAGAAAAACTTTGCAGGTCCCGTTGTCATGACGTCAGGAGAGACAGTGTCAGGAAAAGTCCAATAGTTCGGATTTGAGGTAGTGTGAAACCAATGAAAATCATGGAACATTTTGTAAGTTCTAAGTCCAGACCTTGGTGTGGACTTTCAGGTGTGAATCAGCCTTAATCTGATGCCTTGTTAGCTTGACTAAATATATATTTTCAGCAGAGGTGGGTAGAGTAGTCAAAATTGTACTCAAGTAAGACTAACTTTACTTACCAAAGTAGGGGTCCAAAAAATTACTCAAGTAAGAGTAAAAAAGTATTTGGGAAAAGTACTACTCAAGTGAGACTAACTTAAAGAGTAACTGTTGGAACTTAACATCTGATTCATAATTTAAAGTTACTGTAATTTGAAAACATTAAATAATGCACAAAATCTGGTATTTCCAAAGGATAGACACAAAAATGAGAAGGACTAAACCATATCTGAAACATAAATGTGAAAATCTTGTCTGATTTTCATGTTCAGTGTTGCAAAGAGGTTGGCCCAACTGGGATCAAACCACAGGCCCACGCTCCATGTTGTGAGGGTCCCTCTCCTGCTTTGGGCCCTGGATAAACCCTCAGGACTCATCTGCATGGTTAAACAAAACAAACAAAAACATGTATATGCTGTAAATGAACCCTTGTGGCTCTATCTATGGTTTGTAGTGGTCTGAAGCACAGAATTATAATATATTGCAAAAATATAAATATCACAACATTTGCTAACACAATAAATATAACACAACAGGACTTCACTGGTTTTTAAGTATCTAAATGTAGAAAACCCAGATTGTATTGTAAATATTGTAAGTGCTTCTCTAGCCCTGTCTGCTCTGGGCTTAGTCTCTGTTAAATTTTTCTATTGTTGTTTGACTAGTAAATCAAGGAATGTACATTTTAGTTTTATTTTCGCTACATGTTTTGTGTTAAAAAAAGTAAATTAACATCATAATAATATTGTTATCACAATGGAAATCCTTGTTATATGATGATCTGATGTCAATGGTGGAAGAAGTACTCAGTTGTGTTACTTAAGTAAAAGTGCAGCTACTGGAGAAAAAATATTCAAGCAGTATCACATGAAAAAATCTGCTTTAGTAAAAGTATTAAAGTACTTGTTTAAAAATGTTGAGATCTTATAAAGCCTCAAATGTTGTGGTTGATTTTGATAAAGACTTTAGTTCCGTAGAAACTGATTCGATATATTTTTTTTGTTTTTATTTGTATATTTTTGTTTGCTCTACTATGGCTACTATGATAACTATGATAAAAATAAACCCTCAGACTTTTCAGCAGGTCTCAAACTATCATAAAAAAATACTTTTACTTTTCAGTCCATCCTGTTCAAAAATGTAGTTGAGTAGATACCTCCTCTCAAATGTGATGTAGTGAAAGTAAAAAGTATCCACTTTAAAATGTACTTAAGTAAAGAACAGATGCTTTTTTTTTACTGAAGTACAGTACTTTACTACTTGTACTTTGTTACATTCCACCACTGTCTCATCTTTATCTCATATCATGCAGCTCATATCTCATATTATTAGGACTCAGCAGAGCGTGGTTATCTACTACAGTAAATAAGTGTAGCCTTTGACATTTTTAACCAATTCAAATTGCAATTTTGATTTGATTTTGATTAGAGTTGATTTGATTTTGATTAGAGTTGATTTGATTTTCTTTCTTTCTTTCTGCCCTCCTCCTGAACATATGGACCCCATGCATGTCTCCAGCCCCATAGCACCTCCTGTGTTTGTAATCACACTTGTTTTTGTACTGAACACAGAGCGGCCACACATCCGACCAATCAAAGCCCGTCTGTTCCTTCAAACGCCACGCTCCGCAGACTCCATGAGTGCTTAAAGCTCACTGGACGTTTCTCCTTCATCACTTCACACTGTGGCCTGCTCCTGTTTAGAGTCTCGGGTCTCAGGAAATGAACCTAATACACAGAATGCTGGCCCTGCTCCAATTAACACAGAGCTCCACTGATCTGCTACTGATAATCAGAGGTGGGCAGTACAAAGTTACATTTACTCAGTTACATTTACTTGAGTAACTTTTTAAAGAAATTGTACTTTGCAGAGTACTTTTCTAGCAGCATATTTTTACTCTTAGTTGTGTAATTTTTTTTTAATTGAGGTAACAATACTCTTACTTGAGTAAAAGTTTTGGTTCCTCTTCCCACTGTGAGTAAGTCTATAGTGACAAAAGCTTTATGTCGACAATATGAAATGATTTGAACATTTGTACTTCTTGCACTGTTCCTTCACATATGGTGTAGTATTTTATTTGTATTTTATTTATTGTTTTATCTTTCAAATTACATTAACTTTAAATTATAAATCAGATGTTACGTCCCGACAGTTACCCATTAAGTTAATCTTACTTGAGTAGTACTTTTCCCATATACTTTTTTACTCTTACTTGAGTAATTTCTTGGAACCCTACTTTGTAATTTGACTTGAGTAATATAAATTTGAAGTAACGTTACTCTTACTTGAGAACAATTTGACCAACTCACCCACCTCTGCTGAAAATATATATTTAGTTAAGCTAACAAGGTACGTATGTGTGTAACGAAATTCTAGTAAAAACTGGGATCTAGGCAAACAGTGTCTATAATAGTTTTAGTAGTAATAATAGTTAATGGGAAATATGTTTCAGTATCGGTATCGGACGATGTCGAAAATATTGGCCGATGTTTGGCACAGATATTTAGCATTTTTCGCTGCTCCCCCAGTCTCTGTGTCATTCCCAGGTTGTCCTCAGTGCATCAGATTAGACTTTTTGAACAGATTTATGAGTAAAAATGGACATAGAAGAGACATTAGGCTAAAATATGTCTGCATGATAACACAAACATAAGAAATTGTTTTATATCCAACATAAAAGCATTTTGTTTTATTTTTTACAAAAGTGTAAAGTAAATTTGTGATTCTTACTTTAATGTATGATACATTTGTGGGGCTTGCTATTTTTATTTAAAGCTATATATCGGTATCAGCAAAAATGGGCTTTTGCCACAACAGCAGGCAAAAAAAACAACAACAAAAAACAATAGTGGTATCGGCTCAAAAAAATCCACAGCTGCTGAATTCACTTTTCTACATCGGTCCTAATTGTCCTAAATCCTCACGGACACATAGGGCTAACTCTTATGGCATTTGTTATTTAAATGTTTTACAAAGCACTATTTTCATGATTAAACAGGGAAAAGGGTCATAAAACTTTACAGGAGAGCACAGACTGTATAAAGAAGTGGACTAAGTGAGTGTGATGTCACCCATAGTGTTCGGCTCCAGTCAAATGAAGCTCATTGAGGCTAGAGCAGTTATAAGGGCCAATTTGGAACCGAGTTCCATATTTAGAATTCCAACCGCGAGTATCATACCATCCAAAGAGCCAATCCGGAGCGAGGTTGTTGAGAGTAACGCCCCCTTCTTACCCGCACCACTGGTCTAGCAGGGAGCGGGCACTTAGCAACGCTGTCAATCAAACCTGTTACTAACGCTAGCAGGAGCGACCTTGAGGAAAGAAGGCGCCTGATTTGTCTGTTATTAATGTTCATATCTTGATTTACAGACACAATAGCGAAATAAAAATACAAGGATCACACAGAGCAGGTTAATACAAACATTTTAAGACCAAAATGATGAGCCTGACAGCAGCATTTACAGAGAGAGGGGCAACAGTTTTCTAAAGCAAAAAGTGAATTGGAGCCAGAGTCGATGGAGCAGGAAGAGCACCCATGGTCACTCCCTATTTAGAACGTGGCAGCTAGCAGGTTAGCTATGTCCATTTACAGTATATATACAGTCTATGCAGGAGAGGCAACATTTTATCAGTTTTCTGAATTTACGAGGTAATTTTTCATAGGGCTACTTTTAGCTACAACCCAATCATAATAATAGTGTAAGCATTTCTTATTAAAATATCAAGAATACCAACATAAATAATAATACAATTCTGTGTATAATTCATTGATAAGCTTTGAATGAAAATATCTCACATGCCTTTTTGATTCTCAGACCTTGAATGTTTAGATTGTAAAACCAGGAAATGACGGCCAGACTCACGCAAACTGAAGCGCTCATATTAAAAACGCTCCCTTACTGAGTGCATAAACAACTGTGACAGAGTGGCATAGTGGGTTGAGTGTTCGCCCATCATCGGTGAGTGACTAGTTCAAACCTCGCCGTGGTTGTGCTCATGAGGAAGACACCCACACAGAAAAAGCAAGAAAGCAGAATCTTTCATTGTGCAATGTCTAGTTTACCGAGATACTAAGATACCCAAAATGCAGGTGCCGGGGTTCAAATCCGAACATAAACAGCTAACAACTGGGTTCATGTCCAGTGTTTTTGTAATGTTTTCGCATTTTACTTCTATGGGTATTGCACAGATGACGTAGGCTTAGGGGCAGAGCATTACACAGAATCTTACAGCTAACTTTAAATTACTCAAACATGCATGGATGACATCTAAAACCTCTTCATGCATGTTTTTGATGAGAGAACATTATAATATGGTAGAAAGCGAAAAAAAAAATCTATTTTTTATAATATAAGAATAAATCAACATTACAGTTGGTAGTAAAAGCTCGATTTGAACATGTTTACCTCGTATCTAGGGACACAGATAGGTCAAGTTTATGAAATTTAAAATGTAAATCTTACACATAGTTCCTTTAAAATACACCTTGCAACAGTTTAATGAAAAATAAAAGAATCAACAGCACTTAAAGTCTGGGATACTTCTTCTACGTCTGGCTAAGCACAACAATACAACCATTTTATTGTATCACCCACTAGTGAAGCAAAACATCAGTAAATCAACGGAATTCAGAACATGTTGGAGGTTTGGCAGTCATAAAAAACTTTAAAGCTGTCCAGAAACATTAGTTAGCATTGTGTTAGCCAGATCTGCGGCTTACACGGCCTTTGCCCAACACTCTCCCTTTCTCAGCCTGTGAGACCAATGATGAATATAAACTCAACCTACAATTAGCATTAGCTTCTCTGAATGAGGGCTGTGTGCCAGTGTCAGTCCTCACTGCTTACAATACTGACCAAAATTACACTGGAGCGCTCTGCCAAAGGAGCTGGGGCAGATGGGGGGTACAGAGAGGGTACAGAGAGGGTACAGAGGAGGCACAGAGGAGGGTGAGAGGGTACAGTGGGGGTACACAAGGGGTAAAGAGAGGGTACAGAACAGAGGGGATACAAAGGGGTACAGACAAAGGGTATAGAGGGGGTACAGAGGGGGCACAGAGACGGTACAAAGGGGCTAGAGGCAAAGCGTATAGAGGGGGTACAGAGGGGTAGAGGAGGGGTACAGACGCTGCACAGAGGGACTATAGAGGAGGTATAGCGGTGTTAGACTATAGCCCTTACTTCTCTGAGAGCAGACTACACAACTCACACAGAGCCCCTGTGTGAGGCTGAATCTGATCCGGCCCAGGAGCTGCACCTCAGGAGGCCTGCAACACCACAACACAACTGCAAGCAATTACCACAATCACCAGGAGCAGGGCCGGGGGTGTGTGGCAGAAACTCATGGTTTGGTTTGGTCATAATTTCCATTTGATCCCAGTTGTTGTTCACACAGTAGCTTTATTTTGTCCAATCAGCTATAGTTTGAGTCGTTTATGCTTCCACTGAGAGTTCACGCGTTACTGTGATTGGTTAGATCCACTTGTCACTCACTCAGAGCATGACCAAGGCTGAGAAATTGGTCTCCAAAGTGGATGGGCATGTTCATATTCATTTTTACCTTGGAGTTTATAGGAAAAAATATATTAAGGGGGACCATGTCTCATTGTATCTGTGTGGTTGACTGATTATTTTCCTAAATTTAAAATAGTTTGCATTGACAGTGTTTGTTATTGTGATTCTTTGAAATGATACGCCTAAAGCCCAATGGGTCAAATTTGGCCCTGATCCTAAATTAGGGAATAAAGGGTTAAAATTGAAAAAGTGGATATTTCAGTGTTCAGTGAACTTATAGCAGTAATTTAATGCATTGTTCATAATTTTCCAAAGAAGAAAAGGGTTCTTGGGTTCTCCAGGGTTAAGGGGGACCATGCTTGTCCCCAATTGGCTACCTATCAATCTCACCCATCTGAACTCAGAGAGATTCCCAGGCAAGTAGCTCATGACAATAAAACTTTGCAATTGTAGATTATGAAATTTAGCTGGTAGAGGGTCCACTACTCGCTTGGAATGTTCCACAGTGTGGCATCAAACTTAGGTCAATCCAAAGTAGACCTATTATGCAAAATCAACTTTTTAGAGCTTTTATCCATGTTTCGACTCCCATTGGGCAGTTTTCTTTCTTTCTTTATCTTTATTTATACAGGGGAACCCAATGAGGGCACTTAAACTCTCTTTTTCATGGGTGCCCTGTTCAGAATACAATACAAACAGAAAAACAATCAAAAGTATATAAATCTATATAAAACATTAAAAACAGGTGCAAGTGTGAGTATAAAAGTTATTTACCAGATTATTACATTACGATTGTGGCACCAAAGTGTCCAATTTTCTTGTCCTGGAAGTGTGTTCCATTTTTGTGGTTGGGCATTGCAGTTTGCTCAACCACAAACAGATGCACGGAAGTCAGCGTACTTGTTTCTTTTATTAAGTCGTTTTAGAGTTTGCAATTTAAAATGCCCAAATTAAAGCATAATGATACACAGGTGTCATAGATTACAACTATAGAGCAGACTCAAGCACAACAGGTCTGCTTCATAGGTCAGATCTGTGGGGAGACCAGCAGATAGCAGAGTTGCATTTAAGTTCTGCCGTATCTAATTGCCTTCTAAAGTGCATTTATCATTACAAGTCTATGGGGGAAAATGGTTAAGTTACTTCCAATTTGTAATTTATACCTACTTAATATAATTACTGTGCAGTTTATCCTGAAGTCACTGAGCAGCAGGTCAAGAACAAACCATTTTGTAAAATCTATTGAACAGGCACACAGGCCAGGCTCCTATTACTTTTCCGTTGCTTTCAACACTTACCATAGATATGCTGCCCCCTTGGGAGTGTTTGAGTAGGATGTACAATGTCTGGACACAAGTTACAGTAAGAGGGAGTGTACTGTTCTCTGCTGTGGACCAAAGGACGACCACTAAACACCCGCATGTCCAAAACCGTGCCCTGTTTTCCTGCTACTGCTGACAGATACTTCTTGGAGAGAGTTCTCAAACATTAAAGGTACACGCTGAGTTTATGGTCCATAGAGATGTTACTTTCCACCTCTCACACGAGGCCGGAGCCAGGAGATGAAACAATGAAGTATTTTACCGTTCACGCTCAAAAGTCCTCCAAGGAGCTTTATATAACACACTGTGGTTTCACATGATATTTTCTGGGAGCATTTGCGCTGACAGCCAACAGCGTCATTCAGACAAGTGAGAGAGAACTGTTTAGTCCCCTCAGAAGACCCCTCTCCACCAGCACAGGACTGTTCACTCCCTACCTCATATCAAACAAATGCTGTAGCTTTTTAATCTCTCTTGGCCCAAAGGTCAATATTAATGAAGTGGAAGGATGCACAACCTCCTTCCTTTATTCAGTGGGCGAGAGATAGTGGGCTCACTTAATAAGTACCATAAGACATGGGTGCCCTTTAGTGTGTATGTTGAGGGTTTAGCATTTGTACGAGTGGGGAGTACATGTCGCACAATTGATATCGATGTGATATGTGTAAAAACCAAAAACAACAAAACTAAAATAAAAAGGCTGTTATTTTAGTTTTGTTGGGGTTTTTTTGGGGTTTTTTTTGCACATCCTTAGGGTTAATTTGTATGTGACGTGCCACTGGCCGGCACGGTAGTAATATATATGTATATATGGATACTTGTGTGCCTAAAAATTTCTGACTCTAAATGTCTGTTTATATGTGTATGTGTAAAATTGAAAATCTTTAAATAAAGTAAAAAGAGCTGTTCACTCCAGCAGGCAGAAGACAATTGTAACCAACCTGCCCACGAATTCCTCATTGATCCAGGAGTGGTCCGACGTGGAGAATGTTTCAGCGTTAATCATCTGGACACAGTTTTTACAATCAAGATGTTTTCAGTTGATGGTACTGGTTTGAGACTACTGTACAGTACAGCTGTGCCCTACATCTGCATGTTTCAGTATTACTATTCATGTCCTATAATCTCACGAGATTTAGCCACAAGATGTTGCGCTGCTCCATGTCCAATAATACTAGAGCAGCTCAGGTGCACCCACTGCATTTAAAACACTGACTGTTCCTCTCAGTAACCAAAGGAGTCGACCAGGTGTATGAAACTGCTTCTGGTGACTGCTAATAGTCCCCTAAAGCAGCCCCTAAAGGAAGCCTGTGGACTGAACTGTTCATCCTACACTTGTGGGTGCAGTAGGCCCTGTGGCCAATCCCTTTTATCATTTACTCGCTCCCACCTCCTCCAACGCGCTCTGGACTCACGCTATTGGGACCTCTGTACTTTGCCTTTCTCATATTTGGATGATGTTGTTTCTGGAACTGGACTATCAGGATAAACTATGAACTCTATGCGCTATATAGATTTATGAGCATTTAAACGTGGACTCTATAAACCTACAAGAACTGTTATCACATCAGATGTGTCAACATTCACCTATTCTCAAGTGCACTTGAATCTGTAAATATTGTATAGAATCACACTGAATACCTTGGCAGCACCACATGTTTTGTTCTGTTTTCATTGAGCGCTGTTTAATTTCCTTCTATAGAGAACTAATCTTCTGATCCTTTCAAGTATTACATACTATACATAAGTAGTTGCAAAATGATAGTGTATAGTGTTACACTCTACTAAACAGCACAGTACTGTTCACTCCCCTCAGGTAGAAGAGTATTCAAACAGCAGAGGACTGTTCAGAGCTGTCATGTTCTCACATGAACACAATATACATTCACACAGCAGTATACAATAGCTTTCTACAACAGTGGGCAGCAGCAGTGTCTAAATTACAGTTATGGATTTTGTAAATAAACCCAGTAAGACTAAGATTGTTCATAATCTAGATAATAGAAAAGAGAGTGTTCTGTTGTGGTAACGCAAACAGCAGATTCAATATATTGGCTAATACTGGCTCAAACAAGCTCCTACACTATCCTCCTGATGACGCTAATCACACTAACGCCGTAACGCCTGCTCAACATGTTCAAATGGGAGGTTACATGCAGAAGCCTTAATGCTGTGTGCTACTGTTCTGGCTCCCAGTGTTTTCAGATGTCATTTCGAGTAAACAGTTTAGTGGATGTAAACAGTGTTTGAGCTTTGGTGCACCAGGGGGACGAGACTAGTGGAAATACATGTCACACATGATGCTTCTGTGTGTTAGGAAAGATGAATCATTCTCTGCTCTTTCTGTGGGAGCAAATACACAAACAGTGGCTCTTCTATTTCTGTATCTATCTTCAAAATCCAGATATTGATTTATTACCAGATACTGATTTATTTTGACCTCAAGAGCTGCTTATACAATATATCTATACTGGGGAAAGACACATTCGGGTACAGGGTTTTTAAATATAATCATGTTAACTGTGGTTTAGTGAAATTAATTACTTTAAAGAAGGGGTATTTTACTTCTATGGGGTAAAAATGGGGATAATTTCACATACACATAACATTAAGATCACCATGTTACCTTTTATTGTTTTGAAAACGCTATATTCGACAAAGACAATATATTAACATATTTAATAAGCTTCATATTCGTTTTTAATGCTCTGAATTACCCCTCCCTTTGCCCCCCACGCTAAGTTACATTACAATCGTCGTGCATCCCGCTACTGAAATTACTATTGCTACTGCACATCGCATCAGGTTTGTGAAGTTGTAGTGTATTGCTTTGTGTCATGTTTTTGTAATATTTACGGAAAATTGTCGTGTGGGAGCATGGTTGTCGTAGGCTTGTGGGCTGAGCCTTGTATAGACTCGTACTGCTAACCGTAAGGAGGGGTCAAATAGGGCCCAGGAGAGATCGCTAAATTACTGAAACATCCATGGGTGACATCTAAAACCTCTTCAGGCATGTTTTTAATGAGGGAACAACATTTCATCCATCTATTTTCTTCCGCTTATCCGGGGCCAGGTTGCGGGAGCAGCAGTCTAAGCAGGGAGTTGGGTTCCAGAGCCCAAGCTGTGCGTGGAGGTGAGGCCGAAAAGACCAGAATCCTGCATTGCCTTCTCCATTAGGTTCTCAGTAAGTTGCTTTGATCCCCTGTCAGTGCGTGTACCTGTCCCGAGCCTGCAGACATGTTCTCAGCCCTCTGAATCTTCTCACAGCTCTTTTGATTGTCAGACAGAGATGCTCTAAATCCCTTACCTCATTCTCAGCTCCATTAGTTTGATGTTTCCCAGTCTGTAAATGAGGTAGAAATGTTGATAAGCCTCCAGTTGTCCTTTTAGCTGTAACCCAATCCGCTTTAGTACATACAGTAGATGCAGGCTAGAGTGCACCATTATTCCCATGTTGTTTGCCACTTTGTAGGTCCCAGAAGGCCACTGTGCTATTTAAGACTTAGCTTTTCCACATTACAGTGATTCTTGAGGTTTTATACAAATGATCATTTAAGTGAGTACATTTTTGGCTTTCCAAGTACCAACCAGCTTACTCAGAACTAGAGTCAAGATCAACTTCATGGTTTCTGAAGTGAGAAAGTTGTCATGGGCTGTTCATCATGTCTAAAAATATAGAAAATACAACCAAGCAGAACTAAACAGGATCACATCAGGGCTGAACTCAGGTCTAAATTAGAACCAAACCAGGACTAACCATGTTTTAGCTCGAACTCTTTTTACCAACACTAAACCAGGTCTTAACCAGAAATAAACCAAGAAGCATTTAGAAGTGTAAGCTGTAGGCTACCTGATTTTTACTATCTTAAAAACGTGAAAAACAGAACTAGTTCATTTTGTTGCAGTTGTCCAAAGTTATTCCTCACTTACCTTACGCATTCCGAGCATCCTCATTATTCACCATGATGATTTTATAAGTGCTTTTCCCAACTTTAAGTGGCCAGAGTGGAGTTTTGCCTCTATGGTAATGCTAACAACAACTAGCATGCTAACTAGGCACTTCCTGAACTTTTGCTCAAGTACACAGAAAACAACTGGTACCACCAACGTGACTAACCCTGGTTCAATCCTGGACCTGACGATGACTAAACTCGAAGCAACTGCCATCTCGAGAAGTCCATGGACATTGGTAGAAGCAGGTCTGTTTGAGAAGTTTCAAACATTTATCTATAAGTACGGTTTACTGCAAGTTTTTAGAGGAAAGTGTGAATCATCCAGGACTACTTCGCTGACCTTGTAATGGAAAGCTTTTGAATAGAAGCACATATCTGAGACCGCAGAGTGAGAGGAGGAGGCTCGTGTTTGTGCTCGTGCAGCGCTGTGGCAGGCCTGGAGCAGGTGGGACCATGCCAGAAGAAACACTGCATGGGAACCCAGTGTGCGGAAAAGAAAGCCGCAGCCACAAGATGGAGGACAGAGGAACGCAGCTACGCTAATCTACAGCTAATGCAGAGCTAATGCAGAGCTAAGCCTTCTGTCAACACAAAGTAATGCAGATTATGCAACGTCGGGACAAGTATTCAACCCCCAAAATGAGTTGAGAAATAGGACTGCGTGCACTATGGGTTCAGTGCAACGTATGGGTACGACAAGACTGTAGGTGCTGATCTGAACAGAAAGGATTTTTACAGAGTGGGTATTACAATTCTACAGTTCTGCTCTCCGCGCTAAGTCACCCCCCCTCCCCCTTCAGAGCTACCGAACATCGCTTCAGCTTTGTGAAGTGGTAGCGTATTGTTTTGTGTCATGCTTTTGTATATTTATGGAAAGTTGTTGTGTGGGAGCATGGGTGATGTTGTGCTGAGTTTTGGACAGACTTGTACTGCTTACCGTAAGGAGTGTTTGAATAGTGCCTAGTGCATAATACCCCCTCTTTAAAGGAAACATAATATGCTCTTTTTCTAGTACTACTAATTAAACTATAACATAGGTAAGTCTTTTTGTTTATTTATTTATTTTTTTTACATTTTATTCATTGTAAGCCACAAAATTCATGTTAAAGGCTTAGAGATCGAAATGGGACGACTGACCTCCAGTTAAAAAATCTTCATAGTGGCATTTCTACATAGCTAGCAACAGATTTCCACGTGCATGTTTGTATTGAAAAATGGCTTAATATTTTTTAACTTTCACATTCACTTATCACATTTTTTTTATATAGCGATTTTCCATCTTCAAGGCACTCATTTACATCAAGGAACCACTCACCCATTCACGCACACATTCATACACCAGTGTACGCAGACACTGGGGGCGAGGCGGGTTAAGTGTCTTGCCCAAGGACACAACGAACATGGCGAAAACCTCATCAAAGTTGATTTTGCATAATATGTGACAACAACCATTTGTGACCAGCAAACGTATTTCATTCATTTTCTTGCCTGTGAACAGTTTGGTTGATTTTACTCACACTACTTTCTACATATGGGGACATGAATAATGGCTTTGACCCAGTGAATGGGCTGACTGTAGCTCAAGAGGTTATAGCGCTCGTCCAGTTATTGTGTCCTTGGGTAAGACACTTCACCAACCTTGTCCATGCATCAGAGGGGCTGATGGTACAGATTGATTTAGCTTCTGTCTACCCCAGGGCAGCTCTGGCTACAATAATCTTTTACCAAGACAGTGTGTGACAGTGAATGAATAATGACTTAAATGATAATGATTAAATTGATTAACGGATTTGAGAGTCTTTGACAATCCTGTAAATTTCATTGCATCATTCATAATTTTGTTTTTTTTTAATTAAAATTATTACAAAATAAAGAAAAACTAAAATTAAGGTGATAGTTGTTGCTTTGCCAAATATTAAAAAAGCTGCTTTATTGTTCTAAAATGCATGGGATTCTAAGTTTTTATATCAGTCTTAACTTTGGCAAAGAGTACTGAATCTTGATTTTAAAACAGAAGTTCACAAGTAATCTCAGTCATTATTTCAATTTGACATTTTTAACAAAGAAACACACATCCATATCCTGTATTATTTTCCTGTTATTCTTGCTTTTTTCTTTGTAACTATGTTGTGTCGTCATCTACATGACTGTGAGTCATCTCTTGATTATAATCAGCCTGCCTCTACAACGACTAACAATGAATGACATTCTCAGGGCTGGTGTGTGATGGTGTGTGATGGGAGGGCATTGTGATCCTTCTATACAGCACAGAACCTGTGAGTGCTTCTGCTTTCTATAGTTAACCTCATCATTTTCTATAGTTAACCTTGTCATTTAGCGGTATTGTCACAGAGGCAGCTCCAACCACCTCTTCTTCTTCTTATGTGTGTGTGTGTGTGTGAATAATATATAATTGACTTTTTATGTGAAGCACTTTAAGTAACTTAAGTTGTATTTAAATGTGCTATATTAATAATAACTGAACCGGCAGATTGGATCTATACGAGTGCAGTGAGAGTGTTTTTCATGTCTGATAAAGGTTGATGGTTTGATCCCCCATACTACTGCTAAGCAGTTTATGGACAGCAAACACATAAACGGTGTGTGTATCTGTTACAAGGTGGAGTTACTGTAGGGTGAAAAGTGATCAGTAGTTGGGCCAGATTTAAATTACTGGAATAAAGAAAAATGAGTGAGAGCTTGTTAAGTGCGTAAGCAATAAAAACATTTTTTTTTTTTTTTTTTTTTTTTTTTTTAAGGCAATGTCTTAAAATATGCACAACAATATCAAATATAGTTCAAATCGTTCCACTAAGGTGTCATCAACAGTGCATCAAGTCCCCTCAAATCATAATTGCATTTGTTTTGTTAAGGTGAGTAGTGGAAAGTAATTATCAGATATCAGAGATATATTTACCTGGGATGGGAAGTTTGACTCCCGATGTTTGACATGTGGGGTCAGCCATGACAAACATAGAAAAGGTGGAATAGTTTTCCCTTCAGGGTCACCAGCACGTGAGGTTAACCTCTTCTTCAGGTGCACAAACTTGTCCCTGATGCCCTTCTAACTTTTTATACAGACATTGGCTTCATCAACTCCCAGGGTTATAGCTATTTCTCTCCAGGAGTGTTATTCTGACATCTTTGTGATGTGGTGAGGAGGAGTCATAGAAGTGCAGATATCTACACATCAGCTCCACTAACCTCTCTTCAAAATCATCCATGCTGTATGAAAAATTGTGCCATTTGAATTTTGCACTTTTGAGGGCAGCTGCTGGGAAATCTTCAATGTGGATTAATCAATCACAATGTTTGCAGTCCGACACGTAGTAACGTTTTGCCAGAAGAGCACACACAGCACATACACACCACAGCAAGAACCGCAAACTTTCTGATTGGCTGTCAGGTGCCTCACAGAGCTCTCTGATTGGTGCCTCGGGGAGCTGTGCCGCACATCCGCATTGATTTGACGCTAGACTGTTAACCAGCCTTAAAGCTTGATTTATGATTGATGCATCTGCCAGGGACCGTACGGCCAAATTTTGTTTCAAGCACACATTGCTTTCAGTGTCAGTGTCTTGAGAACATTTTTATTTTATTTGTGTCGTATTTGTGTCTACATGTTCTCTTATGCTCCATTTTTAAAGTTTATTTTCACATATCAACTTTCAAAAGTCTGAACATACCTCTTTTCATCCTCATACTGTGTCACAGTTAAAATGATTTGCAGAGTTTGTGAGCTGTGCCGCCTGCAGTGAGGTTCCCACAGGCTGCAGTGGTTTCACGATTACCACATGATCCTGAGGTACCTGGGACACATTCACCATTACCACCTGCGATCCACAATACACACTTCCCCAATACTTTACAAAGATGTGACTCTGGTCACCGGTGAATCTGTGGTGTGTTCAGGTGGGTGTGATTGACAGGTAGATTACGGGACATGCGTGGTCGGTCCGTATCAAAACAAATACAGCTGCTTACGAGGATAAAAGAAAGGAAAAAAATATTTTATGAAAAACATGACGAATTTCTGCAGAATCAGTGGGCGAAGCACTAAACTCTGTTCATCTGAGGTGTGACTGCACAACTGTGTTTGATTCTGGCTCAAGACGTGACGGAGGGTGTGGGGACCAAACTGATATCACTCTGTATAAAAAATAAAAACCTGGATTTGTCAAGATTACCTGAGGTTCCTGGGCCTCACTCACACATGTTTGAGGCACATTTCCAGACACACCACAGCCCTTAATGAATGCACTGTGGTGGAGAACAAAGTCACATACACCCTCACTGCAAAACAACACTACTCTAGTACAACTACAAAGTACAGTAACAGTAAGATTTGGGAAACTTACAATGCATTCTCTATTCACATTTTAGCATTGGCCTCAATAAATGACTTAAAATAGATACCCTACGCTCCTGAAAACTGATATCGATTACACACCCATAATGCCAGAGTCTTAGAGAATTAGAGAACAAAACTGACATTTATAACAATGTGATTGGCTACTGTGGGTATTTATAGGGTGGCTTTTCTTTAATGCATTGATACGTAACATCTTAAATTAGTATGATAAGGAGTATCTGGAGTATCTAGTCTTTACAGGGGCTATAATTTAGCGTCTTTTAAGTGCACTCATTTGCATTAAGTGCATTAACATTTATTATTTTGATCATAGCAGACCAACTGCCAACATGCGCTCAGGGTTTAACCATCTAAGATCAACTTCACTCCATCTCCTTGAGAAAATGTGTGTGCACATGCATGTATGTGTACGGACGGGTGTGTGCATTTGTATATGCTGTAAATAGGTCTGTTTATCTATGTAACTGTATAAGTGTATGCATGTGTATATTTGTAGCTGAGTACATGTCTGTGTGTATATATGTATAAGTGACTGTGCATTTGTTACAAATATCAACTGATTGACACTTAACATCTTAAATGAAACTGTACAATACATATATATTAAAGCAGACCTACTGGGCTTGTGTCTGCTGTACAGTTATAATCTATGACATCATTATGGATCATTATGTTATAATTTGCAGATTTTAAATTGCAATATTAATCTAAAACGATTTAATGAAAGAAAGAAATCTGCTGCTTTCCACATTGGAAAACTGCGATGCCCAATGGGAGTCATCACAGCAAAGAGCCGCACGCTGTTGGCACCTCCTATGGATCGCTGCAGACCAAGTTAAAGAGCTGGAGATTTTTTTTTCATTTGTACCAAAATGGCAATGCTACCCAGTCCTATGCTTATCACCGATTAAAACAATACAATTGGAGAACGAAGTGATTACAGAGCAGTTGGCGGTGAAAACGGGTGCTGATCGGCAATATGGCGTCTTGAAAATAAGTGATTAAAAACTGCTCAAAGCAGCAGCGAATCACTCTGAATACAACTTCGAGAAGGTAAATGAGAAGGGGAAACAACTATAACATGGTTAACAGCTCCGAAAAGTCTGCTGTGGAATAGGTCTGCTTTAACATTAAAAGTAACTCATATACATTGAGTAAATGTAACTAAAGTACTTTGAGCACGTTTGAGGCACATTTCCAGACACACCACAGAGCCCATAATGAAGGCAAACATGTGGTGGAGAACAAAGTCACAAAGCCCAGCTGTGAGGGGACCGCACAGAAAAAAACTACACTATACATGAGTTATACAGAAACGCTGTGGATGGTGACTCTTACCTGGGAACATCTGGGATCCAGGAGGGAAACCAGGTGAGACTTTGTTGCTTTACACTGCCCCCCCAAAGCTCAGTGAGCGTAAAGTACTGATAAAAGCCCTTTTCCCCTGCAGATACATGTGAAACTATCATCTCTTCTTTTCTTGGGGCAAACTAATGTGACAGAGTGGTCTGATAAGTAGTAATTTTTAACTTTAACCATTTGATCTTGAGTAGACAGTAGCAAGATTTAAGATATCGAATAAGTTAACCTGAAATAGTGTTTAAATTCTGTGCTTGTAGCGTTTAAATTCCATTGTTGTACTTTAGTTCAGTCGTTCATCATCACAGTTCAATCTATGTCTATGTCTTTCTTGAAGTCGTTGCACATTAAAAACATTGCATGGTGACAAAAAGGCAAGACCGCGATGGAGGGCATCTTTGTGGCCCCTGATATTTAAAGTACATAACTAGTAACTACATTAAATAAAAGGCTGATATCTACAGTAGGCTACGTTTTTTGCACAAACCTGTATCAGGGCATTACACAGCTCAGATTAGAACGCATAGCTTGCAATACACATATGCTCATAGTATTGTCACAACCAATCAATGCCACACAGAAGCTAAAACTAACAGAGAAGATTGGGTTTTCAAGGGAGATGAAGGGAGACAAAGGGTCAATGACAAAGAGACCGAAGTGTGTGAGGTCAGAGGCAAGTGACGTGAGTGAAGCACTTATATTGACTAACATTTAAATACAAACCAAGCTATCAGAGGTGAGCAGAGTGGCCAAAAATTGTACTAAAGTAAGAGTAACGTTACTTCAAAATAAAACTACTCAAGTAGAAATATAATCCAAGAAATTACTCAAGTAAGAGTAAACAGTATTTGGCAAAATTACTACTCAAGTAAGAGTAACTTAAAGACTAACTGTCAGGACGTAATCGGAATCGAAGTAATTATCTGATTTATCATTTGAAGGAGAAAACATTAAATAATATCTTAAACAATATCTGGTATTTTCAAAGGATAAGCACAAAAATGAGACAAACTAAATCAAATCATTTCATATTGTCAACATAAAACTTTTGTCATTTGTAGGTTTTCTCAGAGTGGGAAGAGGAAGCACAACTTTTACTCAAGTAAGCATCTCTACCCACCATGTGACTGATGGCTTCAGTGACTCGCAATCAGCACATCTGCTCTGGGGCGTGTAGGATTGAGTATAAAAGGACAAGAAGGCAAAAAGAGAAAGGAAAGGAGAAGACAGGGCAAGGGCCCAGGGGGGCAAGGCGGAAACACGGCAGAGCAGGAGGTGGCAGGCAGGCATTAGGGAGAGCAGACGAGCAAAGGGCCGTCATGGGCAGCCCCCACACCATTGGGGAGACCTGGGTGAAGCATCATAACACGCAACACTGATAGCAGCAGGGCGAGGTCCCCACCCCCATGTGGGTACTTTGTACATCGTTGCTAGTGGTGAACAGAACGAGCTTATGGCTGCCAGATCGGTTCTGTGTGGGTGGGAGTGCTGGCCCAGTGTGTTGTGTCCCATAGGCTTGCGCTCGGAGGTGATGCATCTTGCAGGGTGACGATCGAGGCGCACTGGAGGCACTGCTGACGGCACCACTGGAGGCCCTAGAGATGCAGCGGCAGGTTGAAGAGCCCTGCCATCTAAGCCATATGACCAGAGTTTACCTGCTGTAAGAAGTTGTGGTTGTTAGTGTATAGTATTCTGTGCCCATGTTGCCCCAGATAGAAGAGGACTGAGACACAGACGCAACTTATCCACACACAAGAAACAAAGTTTAACCCTTTATGCCAGTTCATTTTAGTCAGTTTTTAGCTAGTTTTTATTTTTACTGGGCATGTTCTGTGTTTTAAAGTCTGCTTTTATCATATTAAATTGTATTTATTCTAACAATCCTTTGTTTTATTGATTGCACCACTACAGGTCTTACTGCAGTTTTATTTTACAGTAACATCATTTTAATTCAGCCTCTCCAAACCTTCAGTAAACATCACCCTGTGACAAACATCACTCTGTGTCAGCTGTCTCTTAAATTAGCACCACTCACTCACACAGTAACCGTATGGACTGACTCTGAACCTGGGACTGCAGGTACCACCATTAGGCCCCGGAGATGTTTTGGGCTCATTAATTAAAACATCAAGGAGGGTATCGACTTGAGTACCCCACTGAGCCAACTTCTCTCCTGAGCTTTATTCAAGATCATTCACTCAAACTGTGGATTGATACATTAACTTCAAGCTCTACTTACCACAAATGTAATGTATTTTTTTTGTTTTTAATTTTAAAGAAGACCTATGGAAGTCCGTTGACTTTCATGTTAGAAAACTGCGGTACCCAATGGGAGCTGCCGTTACCGTAAACGTCATCACAACAAACAGTGGTGAAGTTGTCAGCACCTCCGATGGATAGTTGTTGATCACACTAGCTACACTAGTACAGAGCAGGGGGCATGTACCAGTGGCAGTGAAAACGGGCATGAATCACTCCAAATACAACTTCAGGCGAGTTAATGTTAAGAGGAAACAACTATAACATGGTTAAAAGCTCTGAAAAGCTGATTTTGCATAATAGAACATAATTCTGAGCTCTGAATCACAGCCTTATAACAGGGCTGACTTTTTGACCTGACACATGGTCCCACTGATGCATTTGTGCTCATAGAAGTACATTAGCGTTAGCATTAGCATTGATATTATGTTCTGGGCAGGCTTCAAGAGCATTCCTCAGCTTTCATGCTAAGCTTCGCCGCGTTAGCGCTAAGCCTGTGGGAGCAGAGCACTTCAGACGGTCCAGAGGCTGTGTAAGCATCCACCGGAGCTGCTCTGATCCAGGAGAGAGTGTGGGACTAAACACCAGCTCAGAGGGTCTGCAGGGGTCAGAGCCAAGGCCACACAGGAGGACCAGATCACGGTTGCACTGAATCCAGGTCTGGGACTGGTTTACTTTTGCCTGATCAGCCAATGCCTTCTACATTCAAATTAGACTGTAGAGCGCGAAAAACTTCTGTCCTAACTTGGAACAGTCCAACCACAGCTGCTAATTTGCGTCATGTGTTTCTCAAATGCAGAAGACCTCTCCTCTTGAAAACTGTCGTATCATTCACAATAAAATATAAAAGTTCTTTTACCTGAGATAAATAAGAGTTTAGTGATTCGATTATTGATTCTGCAGACATTTGCGCTGTTTCTCAGTCCTCTGTGTTATTTTGTTTTCTATTTTTACTTGTAAGTCACCCATGTTCGTTTTGACACAAATGGATGTCTTTCTCTGATTGGTTATGACCATTGGAAATAAGGGAGATAAGAAGGATATAATTCCAGACTCACATGTCTCGTAAAATTTTGTCAGAGTGTGTGATTTTGGCTGGACAGGCAAGTTTTAGTCCTGGTTTAGTCCTGGTTGGGTTCTGTTTTTGTCCTGGTTTAGTCCTTGTTTACTTCTAGTTTAGTCCTGGTTTGGTCTCTGGTCTTGTTTGCATGGGTTCGCTTTGGCGCGGGTCGGCTTCGGCTTAGTACTGTTTAGGTTTAAGGTGGAGCTGCGTAGCACAAGATGATTGGATAAGAGAAAACGCAGACTTTCAGTGCATAACATCTAACATGAGCCAAACCCAATGCCTTACATAAAGAGACATTAAAACACGGCGTAGAGGAGCATAGAAGTGAAATAAATCCAGAAAAAACTGATGATAAACTGGAAGTAGTTTTATGTTTACTCTTAAGCCTTGTCTCACAGCCCCACAAACTTGGAATTACTAAATGTCTTCTTGCGAATTACTGAGATCTGCCTTATGGTTAAATCAGGCGTGATTTAGATTTTATTTGTTAAGAAATCATGAATTATGTTTGGATGACATCAGTGTCTCACGGCGCACAGCCCTGCCCCTGGACCTGTGCCCGGAGCATGGAAACGCAACTCAGCCGGAGGGAGCCGAACCGAGCAGACCGGCTCCATGTGGCCCCAAGGAAACCGAGCCAAAAGAAACATGGCTTAGTGCATAATGTCACACAGCCTCACACACTGTTGATGTTTTTGCCACAAAGTGCTGGTCATGGACTTCACACATCTGATCCAGGATGTGAGGAGGACACTACCAAAACATCACGCCACACAGCCAAGAGAGGGACTTTAGTATCACTCAGTATTTATTAGTACAGTCTTCATGCTTCCGGCCTCACAGCAGATGTGACCTTCTAGACAAATATGTTTCCACGCAACAGACTTCTAAAGAACTATTACCTTTTTCTGCTTCTCAAGAAAACACCATTTGTTTGTATATAATCCCTTAGCGCTAGTGTTTGTACTGTTGCTCTTCTCTCTTCTCATTCTCCTCCCTCTCCTACCCCCTTCCCTCTATTTCCTCTCCTTTCTCCTCTCATCCCACTCTCCCCTCCTCTTCCCTCTCCTCCCCTCCCTTTCCTCTCCTACTCTCTCCTCTCTCTCTTCCTTCCTCTTCCCTCTCCTCCTTTTCGCCCTCTCTTCTCCCTCTCCTTTCTTCTTTCTTCTTCCCCTCTCCCTTCCTCTCCCTCATCCCCTTCTTTCTTCCCTCTCTTTTCTCCTCTCTGTTCTCTCTCCCCTCTCTTCTCCCCTATCTCTCCTCCATCTCCCCTCCACTATCCTCCCCCTTTCCCTTCTTTATCCTCTCTCCCCTTCTTCTTCTCCGTGCTTATGTCAGGAGGAAGTGGTTCATCTGCCCAGAAAGCAGAGGTTGGTTACATTTACTTGATTAACTTTTTGAAGAAATTGTACTTTTCAGGGTACTTTTCTTTTTTAATAGATTCTTTTTTGAGACCAAGAGTTAGTTTGTTTTCATACCTGAGAACCATGTTATGGACTGGGACGGAGCAAACATCATTGGGACAGAGGCAAGGAGGCAATCGAAATATGGAAACATGCCCATGGGATTTTAACTGGGACGAGGGGGCTTTTTCACTCTCACACACCTGGGATACTGTCCTGAAGAAGTCAGACTGCAGATGGCGCTGTCGTCCTGCCTCCACCGGTAGGAAGACAGCATCAAAATTTGTTTAAATCAGCTGACACGTCACAGCAACGTCATGTGACCAGTCTGACCAGATGAACCTCACTGGACTATAATTTTCCTACTTGAGTAATATTTTTAATTAAAATAACAGTATTCTTGCTTGTAATCTAAAAGTTGTGGTTACTCTTTCCACTGTGAGTAAATCTACAAGTGACAAAAGGTTTATGTCGACAATATGAAATTATTTGAACATTTGTGTTTCTTGCGCTGTCATTCAGATATGATTTAGTGTTTCTCATTTTTGTGTACCACATTTTGACATATTTAATGTTTTGTCCTTCAAATTACATTAACTTCAAATTATATATCAGATGTTACATCCCGTGTTCTTTCTCTCCCTGTCTGCCTCTCTTTCTCCCTCTTTCTCTTTTTCCTACTC